>JASCZW010006145.1:0-109068 GCA_034211315.2 Aedes japonicus | reverse complement strand
CCTTTGTTCCTTTGTTGTTGTTCCGACCATTCGTCATTTATTTTGTGCTTGTGTTTATCAAACCGTCCAATTAGATTACCGAATTCGATATTAATGGTTTTGCTTTATATTTTTGATGTTTTTTTTTGTTGTAAAATGTTGTTTTTGTTCAATAAAATAAATAGAAAATTGTGTTTTCCACAAAAAAATTATATTAGTTTAATAAACAGCTGCGTTATCAATACAAAGAAATATTGTTTGTTAAATTAAATCGAACCGTTCACTTTATTTTTACTATAGTTATTTGACGTTCCAACATCTCGCGAAATTTCTTGTGATGACAATCTGTTGCCTTTTACTTATTCTTTTTCTGCTTCAAAGATTGCAAATATACTTTCAATTCAAGCTGAAACTCACTATTCATCACATTTTTCATAAACCGATCAGTGTCCTGTAAAGAAAGAAATCAAATCTTAAAGTTCTTGAAATCTTATTAGTTCCAATATATCTCACTTCGTTTCTATATTGTTTCATATATTCAATGTCTCTATTTCGCAGCATCAGTTTCGTAGTAGATCTTGCGAAAGACGACATATTTTTGAACGCGTTCAGAAAACCAACCGCCTTCGCCCTTGCCTCCTCCTTAGTCGCTGCTATTTCATCCACAAGTCCGATCTGAAATAGCATTAACGAAAATACTCTATAATCATTACTTCAGCGGTTTTCAACAATACCTTTAGAGCCTGTTCTGAGTTGTAGAGCGTCCCTTTAGTACAACCAATTTCGGTTTCTCGAGCCCCGATGGTGTTTCGCATGGTGATCTGCAACCACGGTGGAACAACAATCCCCAGTGCTGTCTCATTAAGTCCGATGTTGAAATTGGGATACATTACACGATATTCGGAAGCAATAGCCAATAAGCATCCACCAGCCGGGGCGTGTCCCTAGAATTTCAGTAACATTAAAAAGAGTTGACAAAATAAAATAAACAATGTTATTACATTGACAATAGCGACGCTTGGAAAAGAACAACCATAGACTTTCGCCCACATGTCCTGTAGGCTCGTCCAAACAGCTCGTAGGCGCTCAGGATTTGGGTTGATCATTTCCGTAAGTTCCAAACCAGCACAGAATACTCTATCCGAAAACTTGAAAACAAAATTCAATGCAATTGAAACAAACTTCAAATGAAACCTTGTATCTTACCGAGGTTAGGATCATTCCGTTGACATTCGCCTTTTCCAGTTCATCAATAGTTTTGCTGACTTCCGTCATCAGTTCCAGATTAAGCCCATTAACAGGGGCTCGATTTAATGTAACCGTAGCGTATCCTGTTTTGTTGTCCACTTCGGTAAGTACCAGTTTATTTGCAGTTGCTTTATAGCACAAAGAGCGGCTAACGGAAAACAACCGACCAGGACTCAAAATCGGTCTAAGCATTTTTAATGGCTGTAATTATAAGCAATAGGTTTCAATGCTCATAAATCTTAGCACTAATGGCTTGAAGCGCGAGTTGAACAGTTTATGATGTTTGTCTTTGCTATTAAGGACATACGGAATCAAGTCAATATCACTTTGAAGTTTTCTGAGCCAAAACCTCAAGTACTATTAGGGCCTCAGGCATGAAATTTGTAAGAATCGTTTGCTCCGATGGAGCATCTGTTGGTTAGCAATTTGAGTGTTTTGTTTGTGACTCCCTCCTCCCTCCCAGTCCACCTTAAACTCAAGCAAACATTATCACGAAAAGAAACCAATCCATTCACTATCCAATCTCTTCATTCAGCTTCGGATGAATATAGGAGATTTATATGGTGACAGTAACCCTTCATATGGATTTTTATTAGTAATGAAATTTGCTTGTCTCTATCCAGCAATTCTTTCTATAAATGAAAGTATGCAGCATGTGGACAGGCCAAACTGCGGAACATATTTACAATCAAGACATTACAAACTAGCAATCACTGGACGGTCAAGTTGAAATGTGACAATATTTTGAGCCAAATAAACTATGAAAATCAATTTTGAGATTCCTGTTTTGTTCCCAATCTAATTAACCGAAAATTCAATAATCAGTCTTCGTGTATCTTGCAACAGTGGAATAACTTGCCACACACCGCCCGTTTGTTCCCAATTTCCCAGCAGGCCGTGGCGGCAGAAACATTTAATTTTCTGCGTTATCTAATGCATGGTTTTCAAAATTGAGTCTACGTAGTTTATGAACAGGCCCTAAAGGAAATGCTAGATTTGTCATAAATTAATGGGATCTTTCGCTTGCTTTGGTTTGCAATTAAATGAGGGAGAATTTTCACGTCTGTTAAATTACATCATTTTTTTCTGTGTAAATTTAAGGATAGTGACATTTTGACGGATGGAAATAAGGTTCTTGATAGGTGGAAGCAGCACGAACGCAGCAGCTACGACGAAAACTTGAATGGTGCAGAGGACTCATGCGCAGAAGACAAAGACAGCGGAACGATGGGAACGAACTAGCTCACACGCTGGGAGTGGTCAGGGATACCGTCCAACAGCTCACGAATGACACGGCTTCTGGCAAGAATGGTATCAGAACTGAATTCATCCAGATGGGCCCGAAGAAGCTGTTCACCTGTATGAAACTGGGAAGCCGAACAGTTATCGGAGGAGTGAAAGCAAGGGGTTATCCAGATCTTCATTGTACAACAAATCCTCCAAAATTCCGTGGTATGTCCTGATGCATCACCTGTTCATCAATTTTGAGGCAGCGTACGACTGTATCGACCTGTGCGACCTGAGCTATGCAGAGTTATGGGCAAGAACAGCTTTCTCGGGAAGCTCACAATACTTATAAAAGATGCAAAATTACATGATGATTTCTATAGAACATTCCAGCTCGTTTGAATCACGTCGGGGACTTCATGCCGGTTGTTCAACAATGCGCTGGAAGGTGTCATGCGAAGAGCGGGGTCAACAGCAGAGGTACGATTTTCACACCCTACAACCAATTTGTTTGTAGCGCGGATGATATGAATGTTATCGGCAGCAACTTAGGAAGTGATTGTGGAGGAATTCATCTACCGCGGATCCTTGCTTCCGGCAGATAACGAAAACAACCGTACCTAGCTGTAAAGATACCACGAAAACTAGCGGTCACTAAATGTTCCTTGTACAAAGCGCTATATGTACCATGAACAAAACGCTGATAAGACCAGTGGTTCTCTACGGGCGAGACATGGACAATGTTCGACGAGGACCTGCAAGCACTTGGTGTTTTTGAACGTGGTTAGGATCATCTTTGGCGGTGCGCCGGAACGTGGCGTTAAACCACGAACTCGCTTATCTCTACGGCCAAACCAGCATCCAGTAAGTGGTGAAAGCTGGAACGATACTTTGGATAGGGTATGAAGCAAGACTACCGGGCAGCAAACCTGCAAAGATGATGTACGTATCCAATCCGGCCAGTAAAAAATACGTCGAGCGTAGCAAGCAAGATGGCGGTTAGGTGCGGAAAGATCTGGCGAGTGGCGAGTTCATGTTTTTCCTTTAAAAAATCATGAATCTTCATAACAAGACGGTGGGAATGTAATATTTACTTCAATTAATTTTCAAAACTTTTTGACTAGTATTTCTACATATACTTCTTAGTCAGCTAACTTGCTTATAATTTCTGAGAATTCTAAACAAGATTATGAATCATGTCCTTAAAATATTTCAGAAAAAACACGTTTACGTTAAAAGTCCAGAGAACGATTCCACAGAAATTCTTAAGTACAAGGGATACCTTGATTAGGGTTAATTGAAGTTCTCAGAAAGCCTCGCTTAAGGTTTTCGTCTTAGCATTTGCTAAGATTCGTAAAAAAAACCAGAGTGATTTATTAAAAATTCCAAGTATAATGTGCAGACAGTATTGATAAGGGGTTGACACAAAATACCAAGAAATATCTCCTCGGCATATTGTATGAAACCCGCTTAACATCCGCGCAAGCGCACCTCATAATCCTAAGAACGATTTGACGTGAATTCTGAGCTCATTTCAGTCAGAATCTCAAATAAAATTCGTTTAAAAACTGAGGTAACTTGGTTGTGATGCTGAGCAAACGTGGTTCAAAATATGTCTTGGATAAGACTCATTTATTATCCCCAGCAAGATTCGTTCAGACTTCTGATCAGAATATGCTCTGTATCCTTGTATTAAATTATAAAAAAAATAATTTTGTTTGAATGAAAAAATATTCCAAATGCGAATCTTCCAAAAAAAATGAAAAACCAGTTCTGAAAAATGTGATTACTAGGCACAAATGTTGCTAAATGGTCGTTCAATGTCCTGAGTAGACTTTCTTCTAGATACTATTAGTATTGTAGATAATTTGAGATAATTTTATAAATTTCTATTGAATTCCTCGGAATAACTTGCATCATCACTGTAAAAAAAATCGAAAATAATAAGCTCAGAACTTAATTAACATTGGATTCCTTTGTGAAGTTTAAGTTGAGCAAGATGTTTAATGATTCCTCTTAAAAATCGTAAAACTGGTTCATTGATTACGCCTATAGTTTTTCTTGATCAGGCTTATAACGGGTGTTTCATAAAAAATGAGAATGATTTCAATACCTTTCTGTAATTAAAGTCAAGAGCGTAATTTTTTTTTCTCCAAGAGAATTGCTCCCTGGACTCCCTAAATATAGGTAGCATGTTCCTTGTCACTCGGGTGCTGTCAGTTCAATCAAAGATGGCGTCGAAACAGCAACCACGAAACGCATGGTCATCGTGGAAAAAAGTTTTCGGTAGACCACTTTCGAGACGAAAACGTTCCCGTGAGTACAGTTTACCGGATCCTGGCATCTCTGAGCGTGGAGCGGAAGGCCGATAGCGGCCGTCCGGAGAAGATAATGACGAAGAAGAAGAAGGAATCGTTAAAAAAGCTGTTCGGCAACAAGGACGGAACGAGTTTGCGTGACGCCCGCCGAAAATATCACTGCTCCCATACCTTGATTAACCGAACTCTTAAGATGAAGGACATTATCTGTCGGAAGAAGACTCGGTCCCCTGAGAAGACGGACGAGCAGATAGCGACCGTGAAATCGCAGTGCCGGTGGATGACGAAGAACTGCCGCGAGACGTCGTTCGTGCTGGACGACAAAAGGTACTTTCCGCTCTCGAAGACCCATATTCCAGGAAACGACAGCTTCTATTCCAGCGACAAGTTGGCCACACCCCCCGAAGTAAAATAAAAGTTTAAGCATAAATTCGAAAAGAAAAGTTATACTGTACATCGCCATATCGGGCAGAGGGATTTCAAAGCCGTGGTTCAAGCCGAGCGTTCTAGTCATCAATCAACAAGTGTACCAGGAGGAGTGTCGAGAAAATTCTTCTGTCGTTCTTAAAGAAGCATCATGTGGATGGAAAGACCGTCTTCTGGCTGGACAAGGCGTCTACCCATTACGCCAAGACGCTGGAGTATCTTGAGCAGAAACAGATACCATACGTGCCGAAAAAAAGGAACCCGACCAACTTGCCCCAGTGCCGTCCCATTGAGGATTTTTTCGGCTCCCTCAGTGCCAGTTGACCACGAGGATCCGGAATTGTATCCAGAAGATGGAAGTCAGTGCAATCCGACGCTCTTGTGAGAGCATCGCGACTAATGGCCCAAACACAATGATAACGGCAACGGAAAACGGCAAAGCCCGATCTGAGTATGCCTGCTTGTCGGAAAAAAAAACAAGCTAGATTTAAGCCGATTCTATTTGGACATATCGAAGTCATTTGCAGCAACTGTCAAAATTGCCGTTTCCGTTCCGTTTCCGTTATCATTGTGTTTGAGCGGTAAGTTGCGTCGTACGGCTGGTCAGGGCCCCTTCTCCAATATTCATTGACGTTTTTTTTGAAGAATAAACATTATGGTTTTAATAAAAATATAGAATTCGTTGAAAACAATTTGTTTTTTCCTTTGTTACTTTTTTACTATATTACTCACTTTTTATTCAACACCCGTTAATGGTTTGATTATAAACGGGTATTGAATAAAAAATGTGTAATAATAGAAATCAGAACCGAGTTTTTTAATAATGTTTTTGTGATTCATGAACCTTTTTTTATGGAAGCCTTAAACCTTTAGTCACATTATTTAATTTTTATCATCGAATCCTTAAATTTCACAGGATAAAATGTTACCCGTAATAGAGTATTTTGTCTGAAATAACAGTATTTCAGTTTTGCCAGTTGCGGTTGTTTTATTTATTGAATATCTTTGTGTGGTAGAAACTGTTAATTTCAATTTAAATTTTTTATGAAAATCCTGAAAATATTTTACTACAGCATATAAACTTAGTAAACAGAACTGATTATTCCAGATGAACTTACGACATATTTATATTTATATAAATACATACAAATTTGTAATTAACTTCTCTACCTCAAATATCAATGAATGAACTACGATTAAAAAATTCATAAAATTCACTACTATTGAACTCACATTTTTTTTATGAATGGTTTTTGTAATAAGATAAACAAAAAGATAAAGTATTAAGTTTATATCATATTTGATTAACCTTTCAACTCGCTTGAAGGTTAAAAATTTTCTATATGAAACCGGAAATTTCTATATCAATGATGTGCAAGATGGAAATTGAAAACCACCGAGGCTTAATTTTTTTACACGGTTATTTAGTACAAGATTCGTAGCAGAACCAATAATAATTATCAATATATATAAAAATGAATGTTTGTTTGTTAGTGACGCTAAAACTCGAGAACGGCTGAACCAATCTTGACGGTGTCTTCGGATGGTTTGTTCCTTTTTGTCCAACATAGGTTCAGAGAAAAAGAAAAGTTGGGAAATTTTCCAGGTAAAGTCAGAAAATCGGAAAATAAAAGAAAGTAATTTTTTCATTAAAAAAAATCAAATCTATATATATATAAATGAATGTTTGTTTGTTAGTGACGCTAAAACTCGAGAACGGCATAACCAATCTTGACGGTGTCTTGGGATGATTTGTTACTTTTTGTGCAACAAAGGTTCAGAGAAAAAGAAAAGTTGGGAAATTTTCAAGGAAAAGTCGGAAAATTGGAAAATAAAAAAGGCATTTTTCCATATTGTTTCTCAAAAATGCAGAAGAATCATAAATAAATTATTTTCAACAAAATAAATTAAAAAAATTTCCCTTTCAAACTGAGCAAACTTCAAGAAAAACCCAATTTCCAACAATCAGTTAATAGAACATCTTCAATTCAGATGCCAGTGCTAAATTGTCACATTGAAAATGCACAAAACGTTGTTGCTTGGAAAGTTTCTTTATGGTATCTTACAGCACCGTAATCAACTCATGTCGGTCCGGCAAGACATCATACAAAAATCAACCATTTTTCATGCGTTGGAACTTAAAAAAAGAAGACTTCAGTATTATGACATAATACACCAATTAAAGTGGCCAATTGATAACAGATTCTCAATAATATGAAATGACTGCCGATTGTCATACTTTTAGAAGCCAAAATTGAAAATATCCAAGTTCTTCAGTATGAAAATTGACTGTCCCTTTCAGATTGACTAAAACAATGAAGGGCATTTATGCAATTAAAAAACAAGCGATGTTAATATAGAATACCGATATATTGTGTGAATCGATTTTAAAGATATTGCAAGCAATAAATTAATATTAGACGGAACGAAGTCCGTTGGGTCAGCTAGTATTAAATAATAATGAAAAATAAACGAGTACGAATTTCAAGATTTACTTTGTTTTAGGTCTGCACAATTTTAGACGTAATTTGCTCGCATCGAAAAATAATGATAATTATCATTATTATTGTTTTGATTTTTTTTTTTTTAATTTTAAAACCCTAAAACAAAAAAATCGACCGATTCACTGCGACCTTCGGTTATACTAACCAGGATTCATGACATCCTACGAAATTGGTCCGAAACATCCGAAACCCTTGCTTAGCAAAACTCCGTGAAATGATTTACATGTGACAGATCCACAAATTCCGGATACGTTTCCATCGGTTACGAAGATGCAACACATATTCTTTATCTCTCTAATACCAAGCAATCGAGTCACAATGATTATCCATCTTTATTTATGCCCAGCAATTTGACCTGTGCATACAATCCTCTTATCCACTTTTAAATCGATGCACAATCGCCTTTTAAATCAGTAGAATACACCAAATAAAAGAATGTTGCTTGTCAAATGCCAATAACAAATAATACCTTTTTCCTAACACACTAACAGCTTTCAAACCAACCGGCAGAACTGACTTATCAGCTGGCTGAGATGTTGATCGCGACGAACAGTGTGCAACAAAACGATTGTCGCGCATCACTTAAGGCATCCTTCGATTTGCGCATGCTCCGACCAATCTGCTCATGCGTCGGAATCAAAACAATACACATTAATTTTTGAATAATGTAGCAATCGCACCCCATGACTTGTGGTAGTTAAAATCAAGTACATAGCCAGCAAGACATGGAACGAGATAATAAAACAGGTTTCGAAAATATGTTCGATCAATTTTTGGAGGTTTCATGACAGAAACCTGATAGTGCGCCAGAGTAAATTGGTACCATTTTTCGCTCCAGTAAAATCCGATACTTTTCTTTTGATGCAAAACTAGTTTAAGGTCATACTATGATCACCAGCAAGAACATGAGAAGACAGTCAGTGACCGCACGCCTTCTCAATGCCGACCGATGGTAAACAGCAGTATGAATGAACAGTAGTAAACATTGTCACGGTACTACGAGTGATAGTAACTGGAGGCTTGCGAGGACATCAATCCCTAGTTGGCATTTTTTTATGGAATATGATAAAGAATGTGAAACACACCCCTCAAGGATGGCTGCAATTTTGGAGATTTTTAGCAAAAATAGGACCACTATAAAAACAGATGCTGTGGATTCTGGATTTCATTCTCTGTTTACGAGAGCATCAGTTAACATAACATTCACACAAAATGGCATACAAAGTAAGATTATAAAAAAAAAACCTTCATTGTTCTAATAATGTATTTTAGTCAAGCTAAATTTGTTTTCAAGTGGTTTGAAAAATTCCAAAATTAGTTTTAACCAATGCATCATTTCAAATCATTTAAATCTCGTGCACTTTTTTAGTTAGTCACAAAATGGCGCTAGCTTTTTGCAAGCTGAAATAATGCATTACCGAAAAAATGGCATCCTATTTTTTTTGAAAAAAAAGCTGATAGATGAATTCAGAAAGGCACAAATTCTAATTATTGATCTAATATATTTTCATTTAAACATCTTCAACAGTTTGTACTTCTGGCGACAGTGCTCGTCGCGGCTAACGCTGGTATCATTGCTCCTCATGGCTATGCCTCTTCTCATCAATCGATCCAACATCATCATGCAGCTCCGGCCCATCATGTTGCCTCTATTCACGCCACTCCCGTCCATCACATTGCCGCCATTCACGCTGCTCCAGCTCATCACGCCATCGTGAAGGAAGTCGAGCATCATGCCCCAGCCAACTACGAGTTCTCATACTCTGTCCATGATGAACATACCGGAGACATCAAGAGCCAGCACGAGACCCGTCACGGAGATGAAGTCCATGGACAGTATAGCCTGATCGATTCCGACGGACACCATCGCATTGTTGATTATCACGCCGATCATCATTCCGGGTTCAATGCTGTTGTGCGCCGCGAACCTACTCATGTGAAGGTAGCTCAACCTGTCCACGTTAAACCAGTACACATTGCAAGCCACGCCGTAGCTCCAGTTCACCATGCTACCATCTCGCACCACCATGCTGCTCCTGTTGCCCACGTTGCACAGCACTATTCCGCTCCCATTGAACACTCTCATAGCACTCATCATGTGGCTCCAATTGTTCACTCTCACAGCACTCATCACGTTGCTCCAGTTGCCCACGTTTCTCACCATCAAATTGCTCCGGTTGTGCACGCTCAAACCACCCACCATATTGCTCCAGTGGTCCATGCTGGCTTCTCGCACGTTGCTCCAGTAGCACACTATAGTCATCATGATGGACATCATGCTAACAACCACTACAGCCATTACTAGACAGCTAGTGATAGATGTTATACTGAAGGACCTGATTATCTAACATAGTGAAATGCTAATTCAATAAACGTATAAGTTGTTATATTGTAGGAAAACCTATCGTAAAACCTACAATTTAGTGGCAAGTTACTTTAATATAAAAAAAACATAACCTAACACCATGTTTGAATTCAGTCTTATTTAAAAAAACAGAAACATGAAAGAATTTCTATCAATATTATTTGTCTGATGCCTTGAGAAGTGATACACTCCCGTTCCATTGTATTCCTTTCTCATTTTCTCACACGGAAATGTTACTCAATTTTCGTAAAAAGTGGATCTACTGAAAATGTAATGCAGCCATTTTTGAAAGCATCCTGGAAAATGACGACTTCTTGAATGCATCATTTTTCTTGTCATCGGCCAGGCCAACTGCGTAGCATATGTCGCAGAGGACTCCGAGAAATTGAGCGATTCCAGAAAAAGTGTCTGAAATCGCTCTACTACTTCGAATCAAGGAAAGACCCGTACAAAACGGCTCTCATATAGAGTTAAATCAACAATCAATATGCAACTAGCGATTTGAAATTGGTTCACTGTTGTAGAGCCCCTTGGTCGAAGTACACATTGAAGCCAGCACCTTGCTGTACATATTTGCAAGTGAATTTAATGCATGTATAATCACCTGCATTTGCGCCTTTGTTTTGATTTGCTGTGTTATTTTAACATAGTGTTTGAGAGTGTGTTCGTGTGAGTTCATTATTAGGGGCACATCATTAAGCTTGGGACCGATGTGCTAGTACTGACTGAGCCAAGCAAAAAAATCGTATTTGTTTGGGACCTACTGGTCTTAGAGTTACTCTATGGTTAAATGACGTGGTAATTTTTATGTTATCATTGGGCGCATAACGCCAGTAATTATTTAAAAAGTAGAGAAGTTACAGAATTTTGTTCAATATTTATTACCAAGCGGAATTTTGACCATTGATCTGCATGGAACAAAATGTCACCTTCACGTACGAGATAATCGAGCGGAATATTTTTCTGAAAGTAAAAATGAAAGCTCCCATTAGTTTGCGTGGAAACCTTACAAATTCCAATTTATTTTTCGTTCTTTTCAGGTGGATACTGCTACAAACATTTGTTTTCGCTTCTTTGCTTTCCCGTTTCAGTAAACGGATTTTAACGGGTTTGGGATGGAAAAAGAAATATCTTTCGAACACGATACCGACCTATAGATGCTAGAAAGATTAGTTTATGCTCCTTTTGCCTGTAGGTAGGCTTTTGACATTTGAACCAAAATTGAGATTGAAATTTAAAATTTACGGAATAAGACATTTAGTTGTATGGGAAGGTCCATTAATTACGTCACGCAGTAGGGGGGGAGGGGGGGGTTAGAGAAAACGTGACGATCCATACAAAACATTTTGTAGGTCCTTACAAAAAACGTGACAAAGGGGGGGGGGGGGGTTATAAAAAGTCAATTTTTGCGTGACGTAATTAATGGACGTTCCCTATGTTATATAATAGTCTAATAATACAACATAAAATAATACAACATTATAATTTGAGATAACTCAATGCTGACGTCTTCCAAATTTGGCAGATAGACAGGTAATCGGTGGAGACTCACCTGGTATATCATAACCATATGCCTAGAGGCGGACCGGAAGTTTTGATGAGCTATCTCTTCTGAGCTGATCCACTTTTTACGAAAATTAAGTCACATTTCCGTGTAAAAACAAAAAGGAAAATAATACAATCCTATGTTGATCCTACTCAATCACTGAGTAGAATCAACAATCAATGTGCAACTAGCAGTTTGAAATTGGTTCACTGTTGTTGAACCCCTTGCAGTTTGCACCTTGCAATAAACTCTTGCGCTTTTGTACTAGAAGCTTTGTTTGTGTTTTGATTGCTGTGTTATTTTGACAGAAAATTTGTGGGTGTACAACGACTCAGTTGATGTGATGTGATCCCAGGTAACCAATAAGCAGTTCCAAAGCGTCTTTACGGCAGCCTATCAAGCATTTAAGTCGCCGTAAATGCTACATAAATGCCACTTTTGGCCCAATATACGGCTGTTTTACTGCAATGATATAATAATGCTTCATTAATGCTATTCTGCATTCGAAATGCTTATTACAGGCTACAAGTATTTAAATAGCATTTGAAATGCAGATTTACAACCGATAGTTTTCAAGATGCTGATATAATGCTGTTATAATGCTTCTAGCATCTGAAATGCAGATTGAGGGTTGATTTACTGCATATGCTAATGCTTATTGGTTACCTCGGATGTGATAAGAACCCTCCATCAGTGCAAGGATTGCCTATGGCTGCAGGACTATATTCTGCAGGTTGCCCCGAGAAAATAGCCTACGTGATGGCTTGGTGTAGCAGGGTCAGTCAATGAGGACCTTCGGCAAACTACGGCCAGTAGGCCACGTGTCTTCACATGACAAGGGACTGGTGACTCCGCGAACCTTTGTCCAGTCAACAAATCCTTCGACTGCCTTAGGCTTATGCCTTGTTCAGACTACAGAGTTATAACTTATTATAACGGTTGTCAAATAATTTCAGAATTTAATCGCTTCACAAATAATGCTTAAAATTCAGTCGATCTTTCTACTTACCAACATGAATTAGTGAGAGCGAAATAATCAGCTTACGCGAACAGTAAATTTGTCCAGATAAATCGAGAAAAGGTTTATTTTGGATCCATGCGAAAATTACGAAAATTGTCTACACCAATAAAAAAAGTAATGATTATTTCTATGTGTCACACACATTTTTGCAATAAGATCAACATATGATATCAAATTTTAACTACAAATCTTTTCTGTACATTTTACTATTATTTGTGGCCTTTCATACTTTTTTCATTTATCCATAGATGGCTGCTTAGTTGTTATTAACAAATATAATATTAGAATACTCATTCAAGGATCCTCCCTTAATTCATCTGGTCAAGTCACGCAAGACCACGCTGAACGAGTTAGACTACACAGAAAGAAATCTTGTAGTAAAAACTAACGGTAAACGGTAAAATCTTCAACGTTTGTGGTATATTTGACAAACCTCATATTGATATCAACCGCACCATGGTTGGTAAAATCAAACGCATTTATAGTCAGCTGAAAATTGTTGGTGATTGCGCTTAATTTAACCCTCGAAATGGTAGTTTCTACTGCGGCTTTTTTTTTGCGATATGATATTGAATTTTGATCTGATCTACACAGAAAATAAATTGAATTTTGATCTGATCCATACAGAAAATAATCCACACATATTTATTGGCAAAAATCCCTGTAAATGTTAACATAATATTCATGTGTTCACAAATAAACAGAACCTTTTGAGAAACACAAATATAGTTTACGTGTAGAATTAAACGTATGTGTGGACACACATACTGGTTATGATTACACAGGAAAGTGTATGTGCCTACAGATAGATATCATTTGTTGCTCCTACATATTGTAAAAAAAAAGACTGGGGGGCACACAGCAATAATGATTCCTTTTTATCAGTGTACTAGCTGCTCCCGGTGTGAGCGTTGCTACGCCTACAACTAAATGAATGAACATTACAAAGAACTGGGGTTTATTTTAAATGAGTTTGTGGCTTAGTAACCTGGATATTCTCCGGTTTGGTTGAAATTTGTGTTTGAATTCAAAATAGAAACATTTCTTGCATTCAAAAATCCCCGCAACTTTGGTTCCATTTGCTTGATTAGCTCTCAAGTTATACAGAAATTTGTGTTTCATTTGTATGGGAGCCCTCCCAACCTTTTAGAGGGCAGACGGGTATCAAACCACCATAAGATGTAAAATTTGGTTCCATTTGCTTTATTAGTTTTCGAGTTATGTCGATCGGTCAGACAGACGAATTCATTTTAATATATATAAAAATCCTGCGTCCACTAACCCCCACATGGCAATTCATTTACTTGAATAATTCTCGAGTTATGCAGAAATTTGCGTTTCATTGGTATGAGAGCCCCTCCCAACCTTTTAGAGGGCAGCAGGGTCTCAAACCACCATAGGAATATGTCTCTCCTTCAAAAAAATCCACCTGTCAAATTTGGTTCCATTTGCTTTATTAGTTGTCGAGTTATGCAGAAATTTGTGTTTCATTTATTTGAGAGCCTCCCCCCCACCTCCCGCCTTCAGAAGGCGTAAGAGTCTCAAATCACCATAGAAACATTTCTTGCCTTCAAAAACTTTCACTTGCCAATTTTGGTTGCATTTGCTTGATTAGTTCTCGAGTAATGGCGAAATTTGTGTTTCATGTGTATGAGAACCCCCCTTTCCCACTTTCATAGGGCGGCGTGGTCTCAAACCACCATAGAAACATTTCTCTCCTTCAAAAACGTCCATATACCAAATTTGGTTCCATCTTCTGGATTAGTTCTCGAGTTATGCATAAATTTGTGTTTCATTTGTATGGAAGCCCCCCCCCCCCTTCAGAAAGGCGAGGGGTCTCAAATCAGCATTGAAACAGTATTTATCTTCAAAAACCTCCACATGCCAAATTTGGTTCCATTTGCTTGATTAGTTCTCGAGTTATACAGAATATTGTATTTCATTTGTATGGGAGCCCCCCCCCCCTTTCAGGACGGGGAGGGATCTAAAACCATCATATAAAGCTTTCTTGCCTTTAAAACCGCACTCATAATAAATTTGGTATCTTTTGCTTGATTAGTTCTCGAGTTATGTATAAATGAGTGTTTCATTTGTATGGGAGCGCCCCTTTCCAGAGAAGGGAGGGGTCTTTAACTATCATAAGAACCTACCCCGGCCCCAAAAATCCCTGCATACAAAATTTCACGCCGAACGGTTCAGTAGTTTTCGAGTCTATTAGGTTCAGACAGACAGACAGACAGAAATTCATTTTTATATAGATAGATAGATATATATAGATAGGGTTATAGAAATATACATTTCCCAACAAAAAAATTCAAAAGGTCCTATCGGCGCAAAATGCGTTTAATGCAAGCTGTACAATGCATTAGGTCCTAAGTAACATTGAGAGATTCTCTTCGTCGACTTTCTCTTTGGTTAATAGATTGTCTATTAAACGATTTGCTGATGTTTTCGACGTATTTGATCCTTAATCACACTTTCTACTACCGTACTGCATGTTGAAAATACTTGAACATGTTTTTGCATAGCCATAGAAACGCAAAGAGAAAGTCGACAAAGAGAGTCTCTCAATGATTAAGTAGCAATGAAGTGGTTGACGAAATTGTAAGATTAGTCAAGCGCTAAACGTGCATTATACCTCATAGTTTGAAATGCAGCTTCCATAAAGCTGCCTCTTCCTTGAAGTGTGCCCTGTTTGCTTATGTGACATTTTGTAAGAGAAATATGTACAGCAAAAGAAATGGTTTAAAATAACAGATTCGCGCATTTGACGTGCTGACACTGAATTTGATTGTTAATTGTATTTACAAAGTCCTTTCGTTGCCTTTATTAGGTGTCATATTTGAAAACTCGAATACTAGTATTTTGATGATTCCTGCGCATTGTAAGCCCAAATCAATGCACAAGTATCCTTAGAGATTAGTAAGTGACAACGCGTTTCCATATCTCACACATCGTGCAGAGTTAGACTGATTGGCAAAAGTCTTGACTTTCAACCTTTAAAAATAAAAATTGTAAATGAACAGAAAAAAATATCTACCAGCGTTGATATTAATGCTATAAAAGCAATCAGAGGTCCATCGTACTGCATCAGCACGAGCTTGGTCTTTATCGAACACCAAAAGACAAATTTTCATAGGATGATTTTCTATGATCATTTTATTTACTTTGAAAACAGTACAAAAAAAATAACCAATACATTTAAATGCCCTGAGAATGCTTCACGTTAAAAGCTATTTAGTTGCTTTCTGTTTCAACGCTTCCAGATAAACTTCAAGGCCTTTCTGGACCTTGGGTTGCGTAACAGCAAAAACGAACAGATCTACATCCTATATGAGAAAAGAACAAACATTACTATCACTTGATCGCAATATGATTACCTCAGCTCTAAGTACAAACCTGTGATCTGTTGTCTTCCAGTTCCATTATATCTTTGCTTCGAAGTGCCTGCTTTGTCATGGATCTGGCCTGTGGGGAAATCTTTTTGAAACGGTCCAGAAAGGCGTTCGCTTTCGCGATACCTTCTTCCTTACTAGCCGCAACTTCATCGATCAATCCAACCTATACAGAGTTGATCAAAGGTTAAACCGAAAAACTTACACAAAGCTTAAATTATGGCTCACCTTTAAGGCTTCTTCTGTGCTGAAGAGTGTCCCCAGTGTCAATGCCAGTTCAGCATCACGACGGGATAAAGTATTGCGCATCGTTGCCTGGAACCATGTTGGTGCAACAATTCCCAGCTGTGTTTCATTCAAGCCAATGCTAAATTTTGGCAACATTACACGATATTCGCAGCACATGGCTAGTAAACAACCGCCAGCTGGAGAGTGGCCCTAAAAATAAAGGTTCATTTTTTGAGGCCATACTAGACATTACAATTCAGAACAAGTTTACGTTAATGACAGCTACGGTAGGGAACGGTGATCCATACAGTTTGAACCAAACATCCTGCAAAGTGGACCAGAATTGTTTCATTCGGTCCTGTTTGGGCTTGTACATTTCCATTATGTCTAAACCTGCGCTGAAGACGGATTTGGAAGACTGAAAATAATCTTATGAAATATTTGTTGAGATTGTATAGATGTACCAAATGCAACGAACCGATGTCAAAATCATTCCTCGAGATTTATTGTTTTGCAAATCATCTAATGTTTCGGAAAATGCAGTAAGCAACTCCAAGTTGAGGCTATTCACCGGCGGCCTGTTGAGCGTTACTGTGGCATAACCTGTTTTATCGTCCACTTCAGTCAAAACCAGTTTATCGGAGGTATTACTGCATAAACGTGATCCCGGTGCACTGAGCCGGGATACAGAACGAACCATCAATCGCAACATCCTTTCTGATAAGCTGAATAAAATAAAGAAAACAAATATCTCTGATTCATTTGGATCCAATATGACTCGAAACAATCTTCATTTGCAACCTAATCTTATGATAATGTCAAATAAACATGGACTTTAGACCTGGAAATCACTTATCAGAGGCTTGCTATAAGCTTTAAAAATTCCGCGATTTATGTAACATTCCACTTTTGCATCTTGATCAATGGAGTTTTTGCAAGAAAAATGAATGATTGAATTGAATCGTGAAGTGAAATTTAACTTACCAGAAATAAAACAAAACTAACGTTACAAAAACCGAAACAGAGTGATTTATAAATACTGCACAAGAAAGCAACCAAACGTAGCGATAAATGAAAATATAATGTTAATGGGCCACTTCTGTATGTGTATTGAGAGTTGGAAGTGTCAAGCTGCAACTCAAATGTTGCCAAGTTTCAAATTCTGTCCATATTGCATGGAAGTACACTGACGCAAAAAATCTTAAGAAGTTCATTAAAAAACCTTATGAAATTTAGCCACAAGGAATCGGTTTGAATTTCATACTTAAACCTTATGAACGCGAATGCGATGTTTGTTGTCTTCATTACCAGCGATGTTTTAGATATGATAATTATATGAGTTTCTTACACAGCCTTATAAAACACATTATTGTTGATTATGTTAACTGAACGTGTGCATTTTAAAGTTGATTATATATATATATATATATATATATATATATATATATATATATATATATATATATATATATATATATATATATATATATAAATATATATATATATATATATATATATATATATATATATATATATATATATATATATATATATATATATATATATATAAATATATATATATATATATATATATATATATATATACATATATATATATATATATATATATATATATATATATATATATATATATATATATATTATATATATATATATATACTAAATATATACATATATATATATATATATATATACATATGTATATGTGTATGTATATATATACTGTGTATATATATATATATAGATATATATATATATATATATATATATATATATATAGATATATATATATATACATAATAATGTTTTAGAAGACGCTTGATTTTTAGAATAATTAAATTAATGAGACCAAAAAATATTTATTTGTAAAGAAAAAGTACCCTCTAACAATCCTTGAAGCGTGGATGTAACATTGGAATAATCAAATGGAATTTGGAATTTTAAGAGCCAATTTGTGCTCCAGCATAAACGAAAAAAATCCTAACGTATTAATGAAGTCCAAGTGTTCCGATATGCTGCATATGTCGACACAAATTTTTCATTAGGGCCTAACTGACAAACGTAAACAATGGCTTCTTTCTTAAATTTCTCGTTATTGAAAACTCGCCTAATCAATCCACCACGATCATTTCGAAAAGGAAGTGTTCACCTATCCGATAGAATTGGAGGCTTACATGGGAAGCTTTTGTGCCACGATAAATTTACGGAAGAAGCCATTGTTTACGTTTGTCAGTTAGGCCCTAATGAAAATTTTGTGTCGATGTATCTGCAAAATAGTATTCCATGGAAGTTATGCTTGGTTAATGTGTATATGCATATACACATTAACCAAGCATAACTTGTAAGCAAGTTATTAGCATAAAATCCACCAGCAGGAACGTACACGCTAAGATAAGATAACTGAAAATACGGTTTTAATTTTACCGAAATTAGGTTTTGGTATAGCAAAACCTTAAGTATCAGTAT
Organism: Aedes japonicus; assembly: GCA_034211315.2. NCBI lineage: Eukaryota > Metazoa > Arthropoda > Insecta > Diptera > Culicidae > Aedes > Aedes japonicus. The sequence continues at coordinate 90,324 of JASCZW010006145.1, read as the reverse complement.
ATTTTACCGACACTAAACGTTTGATTTTACTAATTTTTTCAGTTAAGTGGATTTACAGATTTTATCGTTATATTTTACCTAAATTTGGTTAAAGATGTTCTCATTGAGCTGCAATTACTTTCGGTAAAAATTACCGTACAAAAATAATTAATTATTAATGTTTTTCCCGGTCCTGGTTTCCAGCAATACCGAATTTTCGGTAATCCATGTTTCCGATAAATTCAGTATGTGCACTATTGTGCGGATTCCGGTATTTTTTACCGAATTTACCGTTTTCTTGTCTTAGCGTGTAACTAGGGTTCCAAGACAGATTGACGACTGTCAGTCCATGTTCCACACAAGATAACCCACACTGCTACCTATATCTTGCTCATACACGGGTTTCCACACAGTCATACGCATCAATGCTATACGACGAAGCACATGAAATTATAGATTTCCAGCGATCGTAAGAGACTGCAGTCTGTCAGTGTCATTTAAAAAGTGGTTCAAAGAAGTTATGAACATACCTCCTCGAGGATACAGCAGTTCAAGAATTAAACGTAAAGAAAACGAACAACCATTGCTTACCAAAATGCCGTCAATAAGTTTTAACATGCGGTGAGTACATTGTTTAACTTTAAATTTAAACAGGGACGTTGTTCCTAATGTTGGCCCAATATTCTGAACAAACGTCCTTGACAAGGATAAAAAGAAAAATATTTAGAGAGAAAGGTGGATGATCTAGGAACACTTGCGAAAATTCAGCTGATCGTGCTAAAATGTCGACTCTCATGGTGTTCAAAATATAAGTCCAATAAGAAAATTAATGTAAGAAAATCATCGAAATTTATAGATTGCGTATCAAGGAAGAAATTACCATACGACACAATTAAGGAATTTTCCATTGACAGTTGATGGTATCTTTCGAACGATTAGTGAGACAGCGCCATTTTGTTTTGTAATTTCACTAATTCGGATAGTACGTAGTAACGTTCACGTTCGCCTTTTTGCCTGGTTTTTTTTTTATGTACACATGTGTACCTCACTGTTAGTGAGTTTGCGTAGTTGACGTCATTAGAAAAGTATCATATGTTTTCTCCTTTTTCCACAGTATTGTGGAAGATTTGTCGATCCGACACTTTAGTGTTGGTATTATTGAAGGGCTCGGTATTGAAGACAAATTGTTTTTTGTTTCCTTTCTCCTGGGTTTTTTATTCCTATATCGGGTTTTGTTTTCTTTGTGGGACGCACTGTATGGTTTTGCGAGCGTGGAGAATGCTTTATGAATTCTTGCATGAGGGAGAAGAAAGTTTGATTGATTAGTCGATGTTAATTCCTCGGTTTTACATGCGAGGCATGAACATAGTGAATCCTAGAGGGTTTGAGCTGTTTAGTGGAATACTTGTAACTATAAATTAGAAGAAAAATTAGTAATCTCCATTTAATTCCAACTACCTTTGCTTATCTTCGACAGATACGCGTATTTCGTCTACAATGTGCAGACTTCTTCAGTGTCTCGTACTAATAACTCGACTGGTCGAGTTATTAGTACGAGACACTGAAGGAATCTGCACGTTGTGGGCGAAATACGCATACTGTCGAAGGTACAAAGTTAGATGAAATTGTTTTGAGATTGATTATCTTCTTAATTCAATAGTTAGTTATGAACAGTGATTGATTCTTAGTTTTACAAACTTCGCTATTGTTTTCCTGTCTGTCCAAAGTTCTGCGAAATTGTTTTAGATCAATCCTATCATAAAGGTAGTAAAACAATTGATAGTTTAAAAAATGGTTGAACTCAGCTGTACGCTTTTATCTATTAGAATAAAAATGGATCTTGATTGTGGCATGGTTTAGTTTCGTGGGGGAATTTTTTGGCAACCTGTATTAAAGTAGAGCACTACATTGTTCTAATCACTAAGTTTTGTGCCATAGTGACGGCATTGTTCAATTCACCTGTGATCTCTACGTTATCATTTTAACTTAACACTTGGAACGATACTTCAGCTCGAGAGCGACAATATGATATCTTCATGTGTCAAATCCATGAATGTTTTCCTCTTTTGTTTTTAAAGCAAAATGTGGTCTCCCGCCGATACCTATTCTTCATTTACATTGATAGGCCAATGTGTGGTAAATGGGTTTTTTTTCGGCCAAATGAAATAAGCAGGCCATATGAAAGGCCAACAAAAAGGTTTTAAACAAAATCTCAACACTTTCATGAAGAAAACAGTTACGAGCGTATTAGTAGAATGATTGTAATTGGAAAAACTAGGAAAATATAAATTAACACTTCACTTGCTCACTTAAAAAACAATAGTGTCGAGTTTGATTGCCAATTATATCTCAACAGTGAAGCAGTCTGTAAATCGCACACGAAATAAGCCTATCTGTCAAAGGATAAGTTTTTTACTGTGGAACTTCGCGTTTACTAGCGATAGTTTAACAAGAGTTTCAGTTTTTATTATTATTATCATTATTATTATATAAATGTGATCAATTTAAATTTTTCAAGTTTTTTCAATCAAAATCTCGACAATTTGTTACTCCACAACCATTCAGAATACATGTATAGAAAGGTGAATAAATTTGAAATCAATCTGTATCAGACCATTGTCCAAAACATTCGTTTGAAAAAAATAACGGAGTGATGTGCTACTTGTACTAACAGGCCAACAGCCGGACAATTCGTTTTAACTTACCAAAAACCGAGATGCAAAACCACCCAAAATAGGTACTAAAATGTGGGAAGCCTTCGGAACGTTAGCTACAATCATCATTACCTTCTTTTGGGACATCTAAATACTTTTCCCTAGAATAAGTGTGGAAAATTCCATTCAGATTATAAACAAGAAAATACAAACTACCTTCACCCTGGTTTGCTTACTTTTGGCTACCCGCACTGAAGTGCCGAGATGAGTACAAAGAACTTTATTTAAGGCATTTAGATGTCTCGACTTTGTATTAAAAACGTTTGATGTTTGAAAAACTATATCCCATAAACCGGTAGACCCAATTTAAAGTACATCCTTTTTGCTATCTTCCTAACTATGGCCTATTATGTTTATCACTTAGTTGGTATTAGCATGTATGTACTAAGTAAGTGATTGATTTTTTTTTCTAGGATTCGCCTGAACAAAATTATACACACAAAAATTGTGTAGAATTTAGATGTTTATACTATCGAGGGGGCGATACCTTATTGTTGAAAATTATTGTAGTGTTTTAAAGTAGTTTTTTTTATTGGATCTGTGATATTTGAATCACATAGGTCCCAAGCTTAATAATATGCCCCTAATAATGAACTCACGCGAATACACTTTCAAATATTCTGTCAAAATCACACAGCAAATCAAAACAAAGGCGCAAATATGTACAACAAGGTGCTGACTTCAATGTGTACTTTGGACCAAGGGGTTCTACAACAGTGAACCAATTTCAAATCGCTAGTTGCATATTGATTGTAAATATAACCAACCACTGCATTTTGGGATGATGGACACATACCATATCAAACCTTAATAGAAGAAGCATATAAGCCATTAACAGTCATTCCAGTATGGCTTCTGGAATCTTAGTAATTTGTTAGATTTGTGCCCTGGAAATTTCGAAGTGGCGATGCAAATCGGCCATAACGATAATCATTTTTGTACTCTAGCAACCTTCAACAGTTTTAGTCAATTCTGCCCTGTAAAAAGATGTATATGTTTCGGTATAGATTCTACATTCCGGAAAAATAAATTAAAGTTGTGCATCAAAGTTAGGAAAGATAGTACATAAATTAATATTTATAGAAAATTAAAGGCTATAAAATAATGAAATAGAATGCAGCTTGAAATACCACGGTAGACCATCAATTTTTTGAGTTGATGCAGAGCTGTTTATTCTGTTTATAGCATGGAAAGCTATCATATTTGATGAACAAACTGTAATGCAAGCTTGATTACCTGCATTGTTTGTGGAGAAGATCTTTTTTTAAATTCATATTGTTTTCAACTAAACTTTGATTTCGTGCTACGAAACCTGAAGATAAAGATTTGATGGTCTTGTTGCCCCGAAGTCTATATTGAGGTACTTGGATGAGATTGTGACTTTCTCCTCAAACATCATAGTTTTATTTTACATATTAATACGGTGCACACATCATCAAGGACCTATAACACATAATGCTTTCCATCCCAGAAGTTTTTTTTTTTACAAAAACTGTGCCTGGAAAAATGCTGGCAGTGTTATTTTTCCTAAACCTGATGTTAAAATCAGAGTAGAGAAGGAGATGGATGGTCAAAAGCTTTTTCGTTGAGGTGAAATATGCTAAATATGTTTCAAAAATTTCTTCCCGATTTCTTTCCTTTCTGACCCTCACTATACATTTTGTTGACAGGAAAAATAATATATGTGACAATTCAACAAACATTTTTCATACGGGCCTAACTGACCAACGTAAACAATGGCTTTTTCCGCGAATATCTCGTCATTGAAAACTCGCCTTATTAATCCATCATGGTCATTTCGAAGAGGAAGAGCACACCTTTCCTATAGAATTAGAGACTTATTACATGGATGCTCCGAGAGAAATTTACGGAAGCCATTGTTTACGTTTGTCAGTTAAGCCTAATGAAAAATTTTAGTGGATTTGATTGCCAATTATATCGAAATCGTTAATTATTGGTGCAAAACTGAAATTCAAGTCAGAGTGAATCTTCAACTGATGTACTGCCGTTATAAGCATGACTTTCCCATGCATATAGGGAATATAGAACATGTGACATGTATACGTATAACGACAGTGTAGGTGTCAAAACATAGACAGATCCAATTTTTGAACTCGATCCAGTTTGAAACAAGATCAAAACCGAATTCGCTATTAGTTTTAATCACGATTTAAATTTTGTGGAAACTTCTCATGTGGGAACTAGTTCCCGTATACTGTTTCCTGAGATTGAAGAAAATGCTTGTCAGTCAAAAACTTCAATAATTCTTAATTCCAGTAACTTTTATTGCATTTGGCTATAAAAATACCTACTTTAGACATACTGTTTATCTTGCTTAATTAGTTATACAGTATAAAATATATTTTTGTTGCTACCAATTTAACTTCCTTACTTTATCAAACGAAAACATAAACAAACAAATTCCATCGATCAAAATACCTCAAAGAAAAACCATAAACAAACTTTCGATTTCAGTGATGACTCACCACAACTAGGCTTCCTTCGTTTTGCTATCGCGAATGTTTACCGTAAACGTCAGAAACAAATCACGTGATAAGAAAAGTATTCGTCTGTCACCAACCAGCATATAGGGCCATGCTGTAGCCGACCGGTTCAACCTGTTATTGAGATTGTGAATTGTTGTCTGATAATGAATTATCAATAGCTGACTGTACGGGTTTCATATAAACTAGACATGAAGTAACCCCATTAAGAGCGTGAAGATGTTCAAATTTACATTCAGGACACGGAAAAGTCTTTACAATCATTTGCCTCTAAGTTTTTGCATTGACATTAGGTGTTGATCTTAGCTAGTTTATTATTTATCAGGGAATAAACGGTTAAACATGAGCCTAGCTGCTGCCTTTCAACTGTCAAAATGTAATTAAAAAGTCAATTTAAGATTAACACCTGAACAAAAAGTTCAACGAACAGTTGTTTTTGAAATAAAGTTAGAAGCAAATGAATGCAAATGAAATGCCGATTATTATCCATCCCTGACCATCCAAGTGTTATGAATAAAACTTAATGTTCGCTATATTTGTGTGTCCAGCTTCTGTAAAAAAAATATTTTTTTTTACAAAGATATCTACTTTACGAAACTTAGAACAGCTAATCAGTATCAGGAACAAAAACATCTCGTTGGAAACAATGATTTCGAGTAATTGTCTTTATATCAATTTGGTACATGCCAGTCGAGATTGTAAGTGGGGCATGGTCGGAATCTATCACACCATTCGAATGACAGTATCTTGGTTGATAAGAGCGTCAAGATACGCAAAATGATAGCAATAATTTGAAGGCTGGAATTGGCATGAAGGCCTCCCACAGACAACCAGAAGTCGTATAACATTACTATGGCTAGGGTAAAGCGTGTAAAACGCAACTTTCCAACTGAAATACGATCGATCACTAGAAAATCTCGAAAATGATTACCCAAAGTAAGGAATGATTTACACAGCTGGAACGGCCGCCCTCCCCAAATACTGAGACATAGGCATGCCAAGCAACATCCTTTCTTGACATTTCAGTTCTTGCTGGCTCTTAAATTATTGTTTTGAATGCACTTTAAGAGTTATTAATTGAGAGCTCTCACTGCCGGCTCGATTTACGTATAAGTATGATTGTGTGACGTATACAAGCCCGAGATTCCAGAAATTTTCCTCTAAGAAAAATCTTAAAGACGGTGTTATCTTTTAGCTGCGCCTTTCTGTAATCAGCTAAGGAAGCATGCATAGCAATAACAGTTACTAAATGAGCATTGTTGAATGTAGTGACAGGAAATGACCAGATAGGTGATGAATCGCCACGGACGATGATAAATTAAACCTTGAGAGAATCCAAGAATAAAAACAAGCAATTCATAACCTGCTCAACAATCTCCATGATTGGATTTTATCACATTGCATTGTAAACCAATCAGCCATGCACACATATACGTATCATGACTGTTTTGACAATCAAAGTAAAAACGTGAATTTAGCTTCACGTGTTAGCTGGTTCGGTGTTTTCCATGCGTTATAGGCGTCAATTAATTGCCTGTTGGATGATTTTCAAGCTATGTTATAGCTATGTCAATCACTGAATCAAACAATTCATTTCCTCCCATAGCTTGTTGGGATTGATCCATTCTCGAAGGCACACTTTCATGTTTCCATTATATCACCAATATGGACAGCACCAAACCGTGAAAATAAACCTAAACAAAATCATAGAAACATGGTTATGGTCGGATTAGGAGCTGTTGACTATATTCGTCAACCAACTTTTAAACCACCAATTAGTGAACTTTCCTATAATACAGTACACTGAAAATGTCCATGATAACTTGGTCTTGAAGCTTACATTTAAATGCGTTTCAACTATTGAGCCATCCGTTACGACAAAGAATAAGATTTTTTTTTAAACGGTAGCTGAATAAAGCATAGGCTGCTAGCAATGGTAGCATTGATATGAGAAATTATAATTATACTCATAAAAGGGTGGATGCTTGTTAGGCTGTGGACTATTTGGCGAGTTCAATTTGAGCCGTAGTTAAGTAATTTGGTATTAGCGTATTATTTGAAAGCAGGTTGAACGATAACAAGGATTTTCAAACCTAGACAATAACTTTTGAAACGTTTTTTTTTTAATCACGACTTTGCGAAATGGTTGTTAACCAAAGTTGTGGCCTTAGATTGCCAAGAATACGAAAATTTCCTGGTACAATCGTCTGTTTAAATTTTTGCTTCAAACGAAAAAATAACGCTTTTGAAAACGAACCATAAAAATCGTCATACTATGATATAGTTGCACATGCATTAAAATTATTGTCAGTCGGCGTCGGTGGTGTAGTCGTAAGCGTGACTGCTACTTGGCACCCCAGTGGGTCTGGGTTCAATCCTAGTCGTGTGAATGCTATGAGAGAAGTTTTATGAGAGCGGGAGCGGCTTTACAATGAGAGCAAGAAAACGAGAACAACTCGATCCTGGGCCTGGTTATTGTGTGTGAGAACGATTTGAGATAGCCCTAAGAAGGAGAGAGATGGAAAAAGAGCTACCTAAACTGAAGAAAGAATGAGAGTGAAATGATTGGGTCTACATCCTAGATCAGACTGATTATTAGATTCATTGAGTTGGTTAAATTCGGCGAAGACAGTCGCAAATAAAAATGTTGCGCGGAAAGCGAAGCGAGCACGACAGCTGGGTTTTATATTCTATCAGATCTTATTTTTTAAATTCAGATTCGGATGATTTCACAACAACCCTGGACTAAATTTGTCACACAGCACAGCAACCGTTTGCTAACTGGGCTTAGTGCACAGCTGCTGAATACTTTTTACGTGCCACTTGCCATTTTTGACAGCAAAACTTAAAATCTTGACAAAATAGTCAAAAGGTCGAAAATAACATTTGTAAATAATGACATCTAGCGTATTTTTCTAGGATCTGCTTGGTCCCACAAAATAGCACCAGAAACAGATAGAGGGAGTTAGTACCTTCTTGTTGGTAGTGGATATAGATGTTAGCAACCTGGCACTTCCAGGAAATGTACGTTTCAAATCATCGTTTACAATTGTTACTCTCGACCTTTTGACGATTTTGTCTAGAAATGCTGATTTTTGGAGTTTATTTGATTTATAGAGGCTATAGCCCAGTAAGCGAACGACCAGTTAAAAAGCATCATGTTAAAACGCACACAGTTAGCGAACAGTTGCTGGAGTACTAATGCTTATATTTACAGAATTCTCAATGTGGACTTTTTTTTGAACGTTGACCATAATTTAAAGGATCATTGAACTGAAAACAAATTTCTAAACTTAAAATAACAATATAATCAAAGCGCAAAACTTGTTGTTGTACCAAAATTTGATTTAATTTGATTCAACATAAATTATAAAATACGCTTGAAAGTGCCTAGATCACTAAGTTGAGAACTGTCAATTAAGATCGACCCCCGCGTAGAGGTTAACATCCATGTCTCTCACGCCAAAGTCACGAGTTCTAATCTCACCCACGGGTAAGTCACGAAAATACCCACCCAAAAGGTATATTTGAGTCACTACGACGGGAGATGGATCAGCACAGGGCTGAAAATCTCTATAATTAAGGATCTAAAAACAAAAAATGAACTGTCAATGAAACTAATATGCGATAAGTAAGAAGCTTGGTATTTGAAGAAGCTATAATGAGCCAATTACAATTTAACCTGCCATTGAGTCCTAAATATTTTCAAAGATTATCTGAAACGACTCTGAGCGATAACAGCGTTGAAATTGAAAACAATCAGAACAGTTTTATGAATCTATTTTAAGCCACTTACCACTATTAAATTGAAATAAAAAACCCCGTCCTAGAACTCATCATATTTATAATGCAATATCGGCTCGCAGCCAACTGCTTGAATTACATAACACCAATAGCTGATTCTAGTCTGCATGAGCATGATTGACCGCCCACGGATGCTACTTCGTTATTGCCAAATCAGTTATATCTACACCCAAAAGTTACAAAGGTGGCAAAAAAGGCAATTGCAATTTTTGCAATCATATCTTGAGAAATCCGCATGATTCAGAAAACGCAATTTTCCCCAACATGATCCACAATGCGTTTTATGGTATAAACGAAGCCATGCAGTGTGTGCAAGCGGTTGGCAGCACACAGATTCCTCGAAACAAATGTATTGTTGAGTGCTTAGTGCCCCGACAGTCGAAGAAACCGTTGGGTCTTTGTTCAACAGTCACAGCTTCTCAATATGGGTGAGACAACACCATATAATGCCGCAACGCTATTTTTCACTGTTGGTATTCCGCTCTCAAGTGCTCTATTTTTATTTTCAATCGTCATCACACTCCAATCTCTCTTCAAGCTTGTGCTTCTTTATGAAATACACGAAGCCATGCAAGTGTGCGTGTGAAAGACATTTGCTTCATTGTTGTATCGCCGAGCCTCGACAATCGAAGCAACTCTTGGGCTTTTATTCCATTCATTTTAACTTGTGAAAGTGGCTGAGTGGTGACGATCTAGAGCCATGACGCAGGCGGCCTCGGTTCAAATCTCGGTTGCGTATCGTTATCGATTTTTTTGTGAGCCATTGAACTTGAATCTAGTACTCAACACTAATAAACTGCACAACCTCACTTACACATTGAATTTTTCAAAGCGAATTGATGTGTTGTTTTTTTGTCCACGACCAATGTAGCATTTTTTCTCCAAGTTACGATCCATTACGAGAAATGAAACAAAATCATGAGAAATTGCATCAAAATCTTACTTTTTTATTTTGGGTGTACACAAAGAACCAACAGATGATGTTTAGGGCTAACAAACATCCTCAATGTGTAAAAACTGGTGACCCATTATGAAGCAATATCGACGCCGGCAATAATTTCACTAAAGTGCGTTTTTTTGTGAGCGGCGGCATGCCCCCTCTTCTGTGGATATCCTGCAAATAGAGTTAAGACAAGTTGGGCCGGCCCTCCGATTGGTGACCCATGATAGCATTTGTAAATGACCAACTGGGGGAGACTTGGTCCTGTACCCAATGCTTTCCTTATCTCTAATCTGATCAACTAGTCGCAATACTTTGTGATATAGCGGGCAGAATATTACAATTTGAGATAATTTTAAGCAGTCGGTTTACCAAAATTTGGTAGATCGACATATAATCGGTTGGCGAGTGACCACAAGGTATTTCAGAGCAAGGTGCTAGGAAGCGGACCGGAAGAATACAAACTCCCCCACAAAAAGCTGATTCTACTCTGCAGCTTACAAAGTCACAAGATCCCTGTATCTGTAGGTTGGTCGACTCATCAATCAATTGACGATATTGGTAAAACCACCGTCGAAGCTACATTTAATAAGTTATTTTTGAAACTTTCTCATAAATAGATATCTGGAAAAAGACAGAAATGATGATATATTTGAATTCCCCTCAACCCTTAATAGAGCAATGACAAAATTGCTCAATAATAGAAACGTATGTGATTGGCTTGTTCTCGATGCCGTGGTATCAAATTAATCGTCGAAATAGCCTGACAATAAATTTACGATGGCTTATGCAACAACAACATCTCAATTGGAAAATATTTTTGTTTGTGTCGCGTAAGATGCCAGCTATTAGGAGCTATTAAAAACTACGAAGGTTTTAACTCAACACATTTACTGATAGTGTTCATACGTGGATGTGGCGCAGTGGAAGATCGCATAACTTCACAATTGAATACGACCCTTGCTGATCGTTTCAACTGAACTACACTGTTGCTAGTGCGATCGTTAGTGTATGGTTTTTCTGATAGCGAGGAATCCGAAAGAAGCTTGAACTTAAAGAAATTTTGCCCTTGATATTTGTGACCCTTTTAGGAGAATCGGGTATACGAAACATTGAATATTCACAGCAATGAGGAAATCACTTGTGGTGATTTATTCGATGTATAACTATACCTAATGCATTAAGAAGGTTCGTCGGTTAATTAACATGTCAGGAAATTGTCCTCATAGTAAATCATTGTGAATACCACATACTATGCGATCGGATGTTTTTGAATGGCAAAGAAAACCCTTAATTTAGAACTGTGAAAGTGATTCAATGAAAGCTAATTTAAGCGGAAGGCAAAACAAGTTGGCGTATAAAGCTAAGTAGAAGAAGTAACTACTTTTTCCAGTGTAAGGTAAAGACATACACAGAAAAAAAAATGATGAGCTTTAACAGACGAATAAAATTTCCTCGTTTAATTTCAAACCAAAGAAAGCAAAACGAAATTTTTTACAATCTTGTAAACATACCTTACTTTACCAATCAGACCAAAGCCGGTGTGGCCTCTGCTGTACACAGAAGTTGTCTCCATTGTATTCGGTCCATGGCTGTACCTCGCCATCCTCGCTGTCTGCGGAGAGTCCGCACGATCCACGATCCAACTTGCTCGTTGCGCGCCTCTTCTTCTCGAACCATTTTAACAGAGCTGTCATCCGACATTCTTTCGACATGCCCAGCCCATCGTAGTCGACCGATTTTAGCGATGTGTACGATGGGAGGTACTCCCAGCAACTGTTGCAATTCGTGGAACATTCGCCTCCTCCACGTTCCGCCTTCCATCTGCACTCCACCGTAGATCGTACACAGCACCTTCCGTTCAAAGACACCAAGGGCGCGTTGGTCCTCAACTAGCAATGTCCATGGTTCGGGGACGTAGAAGACTATCGGTCTAATTAATGTCTTATGGACGCGGTGGTTCAAAGCCCAACAAAATAAATGTCTTGTCGATAGTTTACTTTGAAGTTCGGTGAACTTTGTTCGATCTTAGCGTCCTTCGGAGCCCAAAGTAGGCACGATTGCCAGCCATAATGCGCATTTGTATTTCTCTGCTGGTGTCGTTATTGGCGGTCATCAATGAGCCCAGATACACGAATTCACGAATCTTGTAAACAACAGATTTGATATTCACCTGATATTTCGCGTTAATTAATGTCTAATCTTGTATCCCAAATATGCTGACGTTGGAAATTTAAGATTTTTGCAAATTGTGCGTAACTGTATTATTAGACAAATGCAATTTTTGAAATTTCGCTCCCATGTGCTCCGAAAAGCGCAGGAATTTATTGCAAGGTGCAAAGTGTACTTGGAAACAAGGGGTTCTAAGGCAGTGACCCAAATTCAAATCGCTAGTTTCCTATCGATTGTTGCTTAAACTGTGCATTAGAAAAACTTGCTTCATCCCTGAAAAACACACTTCTTGTCGAAAGCATTAAAATGTATATATATATAATTAACGCTGCAAGAGCACATACAACGTTTATGAATCGATATTCATATTTTTTCCGTTTTGTATACGATCACTTGCGTTTTAATAGTACCCATTCACAGTGGTCAAAAAGTCGATTTTAACGCTCTTAAATCATAGCTCCCTAAATAGTGGAGTTAGAACGATGGTGTCTTTGGCTAAGTTGCTAGATATGACAAGTTTCATATTTTGGCGGTATGACTTTTGTGATCAATCCCCCTAAAAGTGAGATAAAAATTCATCTTTTTTAGGATTTTGAGATAGAGAAATGATGTCTAGAGCAAAATTGTAGAAAAAGTCTTTACAAATAACTTTACTGAAGACATGAAAATTGTATGTTTCACCCATTTAGAGATAGAAAGCGTTTTTTAAGAACTAACCTCCAAAAACACATTTTTCACTGAAACATTTTGTTTTTCATTTTAAGGACAATATAATGTTCTACAAAGTTATTTGCAATATCTCAATACAAAACTAGAATATACTATACCTGCATTAATACAAAACTAGAATATACTATACCTGCATTATTTCAGTAAGATGAGTTATAGAACATTTTTCCGTTTTTTTTTGTTGTATTTTCAAAGGCTGTACCACACTTAGGAGCAAGTAGGAGCAGATAAACTTGGCTGCATCTAATAGTACATTAAATGAGAATCCAAGTGGTGTTTAGTTTGTCCTTCCACGACCGTCTGCTGAGAAGTTATGCTCAAAACAAATTTCAATGGTTTTACTATATTTCATTATTCAAACAGTAAAAAAAAATTGCGTTGTCGTGGTAACCACACCTTCAAACTCATTATTTTTAGCATAATTGTACATTTTGTTTGTGTCAATATTTTTATTCATTGTATGTTACTATAATTAACCCGATTTTTATTTCAATTATTAATAATTATTAATTAAACATTTGTTTCCGAAGCCGTTTTTAATTGCAACCGCGTCGTTTGTTAGCAGCTGTTTATCATCGCCAGACAATGGTTTCTCATGCTTTTTGGGCCAACCACAAATGCTTGTAATCAATGGATCTTATGATACAAGAAAACATTTCAGGAGATCGCTATCCGTATCCTTGTTGATAACTTTTTGATAATTTTTAATCAGGTATTACATATGCAGAGCCAAACCAACCGAAATGAATAACACCAAAAAAGTGCATGAACGTGCAGTAAATGAAACGACTTATGAATTCGGATTATCTACATTTCATATGTGGATTTGACGTTCTGAATATTTTTTACATGTGGCGTATCGACTTCAAATCCAGAACTGGCAAACTCGCGGAGAAGACAGAATAAAGCAGCTGAACGAAAAAAAGAATATCTAGAATCGATTGAAAATCGTAATGGGCATGTAAGTTTATAACCCACGCTTTGAGAGAGCTGGTACATCTGCAGGTATATTCTAGAAAGTTTTGTATTTAGATATTGCAAATAACTTTGTAGAACATTATATTGTCCTTAAAATGAAAAACAAAATGTTTCAGTGAAAAATGTGTTTTTGGAGGTTAGTTTTTAAAAAACGCTTTCTATCTCCAAATGGGTGAAACATACAATTTTCATGTCTTCAGTAAAGTTGTTTGTATAGACTTTTTCTACAATTTTGCTCTAGACATCATTTCTCTATCTCAAAATCCTAAAAAAGTTGAATTTTTATCTCACTTTTAGGAGGATTGATCACAAAAGTCATACCGCCAAAATATGAAGCTTGTCATATCTATCAACTTTGCCAAAGACGCCATTGCTCTAGCTCCACTATTTAGGGAGCTATGATTTAAGAGCGTTAAAATCGACTTTTTGACCACTGTGCCATTCTCAGGTCGCTGACAGTTGTAGTTTACACGCCAATTTTAACTTTTTGTTGATTAATTGTATATAGTATTCAAATGAACACAATATCCGGCAGTATTACGAAAGCCATTGGCCTAGAACTATCGAACTCAAAAAATTGCTTTAGTGCTTGTTGGCCTTACTAGTGAGGAGTAAGTCTGTGAAATGGCGAAATGAGAAAGCGAAAAAAGTTCAGCGACATTTCCCATCATCCAAGCACCGCGATAACAATATTTGTTTATATTTATTTGTTGTTGTTTTTAGTCCATGGCGACTAAGTCCTAAGTGTTTGGTCCGCTTCGCCATAACGATATTAATCGCATGCACTACCAGTGCATGTTTTGCCTTCGGTGGTCAAAAAAAACTCCTTGTGTGTGTCATCACTTGTGAGTTTATTGAGTAAGCAAATATTATTAAATCAATTCATAAAGAGGCGTTTCAAATTTCTGTTTCCTGTTTACATTTTCGTTTGCATATAAACAGGATGATGACAATTGTTTAAAATTGGCATAAAAAACGATACCTTGAACTTGTGCCAAAACGTGTTGGCGACGGCACGATTGCACGTGTTCGATGTCAATCTTAATGCTTCATCGCCACAGCCATAATCTCTCGACGGTCAGTGATTGATTCAGCTGAACCAGACGCTACTAATATCATTCAGAAATAAAGTTCGCTCACAAAAATATGAGCGTATAATAGAAATATATTCGCGCCATTTACAGGCGAAACCCATCAATGACAAATATGGCCAGTTGGTAATTTTAAGAATACCGATTAAGCCATTTTGATGATAATGACGACGACGACGACGACGACAGCGAGAGGAGTGGAAATTTAGCGCGATCGTCTACGAAGAAATGGCAAAGCTATTTTTAGTCGAAAATTTTGTTGTTGTTTTGATTTTCTCTCTGTGCCATTGCCATCGGCCGGGCAAAACCAAAAGAAAAACTCAAAACAGACAACCAGCAGAACCGTGGTCCGGTGCTAATTAGCCGAAATAACTAGGCAGTGACGTAGTAACATCACCTATCGCATGCTTTTAATACGTGCGTGTTTTTTTTTTGGTTCTGTGAACCGAAGAGAAGAAAAAGTTAAATTCATTTATTTATTATCGGAACGAACATTGTGGTAACTTTAAATCATGCGACGCGAGACTCAAGTGAGGACTAACGATTTTTTGATGCGCAATATACAGTGCACGCGATTATTCTTGTTTGTCACAGAGAGCAAGAGGTGACAAACAAACGGTCAGGCAATACAGTTCTAGATTGTCAAGATTTAATGTGAAATTATTTTACGATGCGATAAGATAAAACTGCAACGCGTCAACGGTGTGTGTTGAAGGGTCAACAATGGAAAATTTTCCGAGTGGCGAGCTCTAGGCGACATTGAAGTTTATAAGTATAGGTGCAATAATCGAATACATCCGGGTAAATGAGATAGATAATTACCAACATATTTTAGTCAATCTTAGAAACACACTTACGAAAAATTAAAACGTATGTCTTGATATGACCAATGGTAATCTATATAATAAAAATGAGTTTTGGGTTTCCTTTGTCACGATTTAACTTTGGTACGCGAGCAGAAGGACCGTTTGGCATGAGAAATTTGTATGCACGGGTTTTTGAGGCCGGAGAATAATCTTATGATGGCTTGAGAGCCCCTCCCTTCACAGGAAAGGAGGGGGCTCCCATACAAATAAAACACAATATTCTGCATAACTCGGGAACTAATCAAGCAAACGGAACGAAATTTAGCATGTGGTGGTTTTTTAAGACAAAAATGTTTCTATGTTGGTTTGAGACCCCTTCCCATCCTAAAGGGGGGGGGGGTATGCTCCGATACAAATGAAACATACACTATTCTGAATGACTCGAGAACTAATCAAGCAAATGGAACCAAATTTAGTATGTGGTGGTTTTTGAAGACAAAAAATTGTTCTATGTTGATTTGAGACCCCTCCCCTTTCTGAAAGGGGGAACTATTCAAATGAAACGCAAATCTTTGCATAACTCGAGAACTAATAAGAGAAATGGAACCAAATTTCGCATGTGGAAGTTTTTGAAGGAGGGAAATGTTTCATGGTGATTTGAGACTTTCCGTCATAGAGGAGGAAGGGGGGAGGATGCTCTCAAACAAATGGAACCCAAATTTCTGCATAACTCGAGAAATAATCAAGCAAATGGAACCAAATTTGGAATGGACGAGTTTTTAAGGCATGAAATGTTTTATGGTAGGTTCAAAGCCCCTCCTCCCTCTAAAAGGGGCTCTCATACAAATGAAACAAATTTCAACCAAATACGAGAACTATACCTACTGCTTGCAAATTTGTATTCAGTGGTTTTTGGGTCCGGGAAAGCATCTTATGATAGTTCGAGAGTACTCCCGCTTCTAGAAAGGGTGGAATCCCATGCAAATGAAAAACAAATTCCTTCGTAACTCGAGAACTAATCAAGCAAATGAAACCAAAATTGGTATAGGTTTGAAGGCAAGAAATGTTTTTGTGGTAATTTAAGACCTTCCTCACTCTGAAAAAGGGGCTACCATACATACGAAACACAATTTAAACCAAACATGAGAACTATCCCTACCACTATGCAAATTTGTATGCAGGGGTTTTTGGGTCCATGAAAGGATCTTATTATAGTTCGATACCTCTCCCGCCTTTAGAAAGGGAGGCTCTCATGCAAATGAAAAACTATTTTCTGCATAACTCAAGAACTAATCAAACAAATGGAACCAAATATGGCATGTGGAGGTTTTGTAGGCAAGAAATGTTTCTACGGTGGTTTGAGACCCGAAGTAAAAGAAACCACATTTAGCATGTGTGAGGTTTTAAAGGCAAGAAAGGTTTCTATGATGGTTTCAGATTCCTCTTCGCCCTGAAAGGGGGGGCTCCTATACAAATGAAATACAATATTCTGTATAACTCGAGAACTAATCAAGCAAATTGAACCAAATCTGGCATGTGGAGGTTTTTGTAGATTAATACTGTTTCAATGCTAATTTGAGACCCCTCCCTTTTCTGAAGGGGGGGGGGGCTCCCATACAAATGAAACACAAATTTATGCATAACTCGAGAACTAATCAAGAAAATGGGACCAAATTTGGCACTATGGAGGTTTTTGAAGGAGAGAAATGTTTCTATGATGATTTAAACCCCTCCGCCTTCTGAAAGTGGAGGGAGGATCTCCCATATAAATGAAATACAAATTTTTGCATAACTCGGAGAACTAATCCGGCAAATGGAACCAAATTTGGCATATGGAGGTTTTTGAAGGAGAGAAATGTTTTTATGGTCATTGAGACTCTTCCGTCTTCTGAAGAGGAGGGGTTGCTCTCAAACAAATGAAACACAAATTTCTGCATAACTCGAGAACTAATAAAGCAAATGGAATCAAATTTGGCATGTGGATTGTTGGTCAGACATATTTCTATGGTGGTTTGAGACCCTTCTGCCCTCTGAAATGGGGGGGGCTCTCATACAAATGAAACGCAATTTTCTGCATAACTCGAGAACTATTCAAGTAAATGAAACCACATTTGGCATGTGAGGGCTATTGGAAACAGGATTTTTATTTATATTAAAATGGATTTCTGTCTGACTGTCTGTCTGACCGATCGGAGTGAAAATATGTATGCACGTATTTTTGGGGCTGGGGAAGGTTCTTATGATTGTTTGAGACCGCTTCCCTTCCGGCTCGCATACAAATGAAACACAAATTTCTGCATAGCTTGAGAATTAATCAAGCAAATGGAATCAGAAATGGTATGCGGGTTTTTTTGAATGCAAGAAATGTTTCATGGTGAATTCAAACACAAATTTCAACCAATCCTGAGAATTATCCAGATAACTAAGCCACAAACTGTGTATTGTCTGGGTAAAAAGAATGTTCTGATAGAAGTTTGAACTCCTTATTACTAAAAAAAAACTCATTAAAAAAAATCGTCAGTTCTATGTAATGTTCATTCATTTAGTTGCAGGCGTAGCAACGCTCGCACCGGGATCAGCTAGTTCTTAATATGAAATTCAACGATCTCATCTGACATCAGATGAGAGTGTATTATTACGAAATTGAGTACCCAGAAACTTTGAGATCTACCGTTTCTGCTTAGGGAACGTCCATTAATTACGTCACGCAAAAAATGACTTTTTATAACCCCCCCCCTGTTCCGTTTTTTGTATGGACCTTCAAATTTTTTTGTATGGATCGTCACGTTTTGCCAAACCCCCCCCCCCCTTACTGCGTGACGTAATTAATGGACCTTCCCTTATTAAGCTTATGTTGAAAACGTTCAAATACAGTTTTATATTATTCATTCTCATCGCTCCTACTATGTAATTGGTTTTTGAGGTTTAGAGCATTTCCTAAATAATAATCATAGCATTGATATTTCAATATAATTTTGTAAAATAATTTTAAAACTGCTTTTTTTAACATCAGAGTTACAACCACCGAAAAACCTTCGTGAAAGTTGAATGCAATATATGATAGAAAATCTAGAACACTCGCTTCAAGTAGCGATCAGTACTGCCAAACCGTAGGAAAATATCACCGAGCGAAAACTGTTAAGATCCATACAAGAAAAAAATGCATACAAATTACGTGACCACGAAAGAAGTGGTGGATGAAATGGGGTTTTATGCGTAATGCCTTGTTCAGACTACAGAGTTATAACATGTTATGACGGTTGTCAAACAATTTCAACAAGTAAATCGTCGTCAAGATAGGCTTATAACATGTTATAACTGCTCATTCTGGCCAGTGTTTAACGTACTAAATGAGCATTCCGATAAAGAATAGCAAAATATCATTTCATAATTTAGTTCTTCCCCGAAATCATAAGTTTAGGATATCGGTTATAGTTTCTTGGTTTGAATAAATAAATTGTCAGAAATTCCTTGGAAAATCATTGGCAAGTTTTATGTGAAAACTACACGATTGTGGAGTAGAATTACGAACAAGATCTAGAATAGCAGAATAGCAAGAAAGTTTAAGAACACGTTAAAGGCTTAACTTTTTAAAAAGTTACTTTTTACCGAATAAAAGTATAAAATTAAAGTAACTTCTGATTCTGAGTTTTATGAAAATTATAATGTCGGATGTTACTGGGGAAGGTGTTCCTACACACTTAGAAAAACTTATGTAAATTTTAAAGCTTCAAAGACAAAGCATAGCGTCAATTTTATGTCAAATGTTATAATAAATAATAAAGGTGAAATTAGTATCAATCAAACGCATATATTTATGAGTGGTGAGTTCAGTTTGGCTGGACCCAGTCACATTTAAAATTCGGAATTTCTAAGTGTGTATATTAATCGTATAACTTCGTTATTCATCTTATCCACTCGAAATTAGATGGATGACGGGTGACTAATGTTTTGTGACCAAACAAACATTATTTTGACAAACCAAAAACCAATCTATTTACTCTCCAATCTCGTGATTCAAGTGATGATCAATGTCGGAATGATGATATGTATGTAAATTATCCTATAAAGGAATTGTAATTAACATTCTGATATTTACATTAATTGTTATGTTATTTATTCTACGTGCGTGGAGTAACGATTATGATGTAGAAGGAGATGTTCGCTCATCACCATGAGGCACCAAGAGTGAACATTAATGTTTTTGGCTAGAATGAAAGATGTGAAGAGATAGTGTTGAAAGTTCCGTCAGTGTGCGCAGGATGGAAATAGAACAGATGTTTTATTTTTAGGGAAATTGAGCGAAAGGCACTGGATACATATCCAGTGGTACTCGACCAAGTCCGCCACTGCAACAGGCTGTCCGTCGTACAACCTACCCTGCAGTGGGATGCGAGGCAAAAATCGACGTCCATGGTTCGAGTACCACTGGATACATGCCCTTTCGCTCAATTTTCCTAAAAATAAAAACATCTGTTCTATTTCCAGCCTACCGCACACTGACGGAACTTTCAACACTTTCTCTTCACATCTTTCATTCTAGCCAAAAACATTAATGTTCACTCTTGGTGCCTCATGGTGATGAGCGAACATCTCCTCTACATCATTCTAATATTATTTTAGACTCGAAGTTCTTCTTTCTTATCGTTTCAAGCTATTGTTTGCTCTCAACTCAGTGTTCTAAATACACTTCTAAAGTTAATAAATGGGAGCATTCGATGCCAGGTACCATCATTGTATTAGTATGGTTGTGTGGCAAGTGCTATCATACTCTATGCCCAGGAAGTTCAGAGACCAGACCTGCAATCGAACCCAAACCTCCCGCATGGTGTTGCTTTGTAGTTACGCCTTTGCCGACTGAGATAAGGGAGGCTCTTGAGCAATTCTAAAATATCAATAAGGACCGCCTATAAAAATCTAACAATTTCATGAGTCATGCCGTGGACACTTTTCTAGATATATAGAAATTTTAAAATAACTCCAAAAGTTTAAACTTTAGTTTATTTACCTATGAATGTCATAGACAAATAAAATAGTCAAATTACAGGACAACTCATTTCAAAATTGCTTTTCTACCAATTTCTACCAATGGCGACTTCACACCGACACTTTGTCAGGTCTTCAATTTGTATAACTTTTCATTGAATCCAGCATGCTTGAAATGTTAAAGTTGGTTGTCCGACTTTTCCCCGAAAAACAAGTTCCCCGAATGTACCGTTTTCCCGAAAAACGTCAACCCGAATGTACTGCTTTCCCAAAAAATATTCCCAAAATGTACCATTTCCTCGAGTTTTTTTTTACAATGAATGTTTACTAAAACAAAATAAAAAAAGATTGTCGTCTGACGAAATTACGTATATTACAGTTATTAGTTTAAATTTCTCTATATCTTAATGCATACTATTCATTTGTTATTAATCAATCATAAATTAAGTATTATATTTTCATTAATATTTTTAAATCCAATTTTTTTGTTTTAATTTTTTTAAATGCAAATATATCAAAATTGTTACTTCTTACGCATAAAATTGTCTGTGTCTTGTCTAAGATTGACCCTTCGAAGGCCTTCTACGATCCTAGAACGGTTTTCAGGCGTGTTTCCTTACTTACTAGCGCAGTTGAAAGAAGTTCCTCCTCCTTAAATGTTCTTATGACGTTAGCCCCCTTTCATTTAATGCAATTCAGAAGCACTGGTGTCACATTTATGCATAAGTAGGGCAACTGATCCATTATTCATCATATGCTCTTTTATTGATTCCAGTCGGAAATAAGTAACTGAAGTATGAATAGTTTGGTATCTTTTTGTAACAATGTTTGCCTCTTTTGGAATGTATTTGTAAAACAATAATTGCTCATAGTTAACGTACGTTTAAACAAACAATATAACCAGTCTAAGAGTAATCTGTTGTTCAAGACGGGTACATCTTCTAGAAGACCATCCGCTAAAAGGTACCGTGCGTATAGGCGCTTAGTCTTCAAGAGAATGTACCCTTATTTGAAAAATAGGTTGCTTTTCGACAATATAACAATCTAGAGCAAGCTTTGTTCATATTTTCCATACCCAGAGCCATTCTTGAAATTTACCGAAAAAATGTGTGTTTAAGACACATGTAGAAAAAGTAATTTTGAGCTTTAAAAACCAAAAATAATTTAGATACAGTCATTTCAGTTAACATCAATCTTGATTGAAACTTCCTCTGAACCGACTGTGTTTTAAAGAAGGTTGAGAAGGAAAGCTATTCCCCGAAGAACCGGCACGCGCGGACCAGCGGCATATGGACGCCAAAAACTTTAAAGCGCGTTTTCTCGGAACCTCTTCTTGAAAGTCGGTAATCACGATTGCGATCGAACCGCTGCAAGTAGAAAGCTCAAAGTACTTTCATTTTGTATATTAAAGTCACCGCCAGGGATTAAAACTCTAACATGTTCAAAAACAAATTGTTTAAATAATATTTCAGTCGTTTATAACGAAAATAAGGGTAAAAATCCAACACTAGTTTTTTTCTACGAAAAAATGTTGCTAAATTTTAATGATAATGAACATTTATGAGTTTTAATCCCTGACCACAATCCTTACCTATATAATGAAACATGTTTAGTGTGTTTCAGATGAATAGTTTAAGCTGGAGTGTTATTACCGCAAAAAAATAAATTTCCGGGCCTTCACAAAATGCCGACCACTGCCGCCATTTTAAACATAAAAAATTGGATAATAGAGCTTAAACATGTATTTCAATAAACGAATAAAAACCATTATGCTGCAAACAAAACCAGGCTGCGAGGCTCTAAATGAGGTACCCCCCTTAAGTTGGTTGAATACGTTGTTAGCTTCTACAATGAATAACAAATCCTATGGAAACGGCTTCTGCAGACGCATTATTCATAGAAGAAGCAAGTCGATGAAGAAAATCTATCAACAAAGATAGACCCAAATGTTTCAAATGTACCGCGAGATCATTGAATAAAAAGTCGGATACAAGCTTAAGAAAGAAGAGTCTATCAGGGCAGGTTCGTAAACCACGTACTCATTTTTGAAAATCTCAAAAATGAAAACAGGTCATTTTTGGATAATTCTGTTGATTCGAACAGATAGAGAAAATAAATGTAAACTAAAAAAAGCGTCAGATGTGCGCACGACCCTAAGAAAATACGCATAAAAGTGTGGACTCTCCTTAGCGGTTCTAGAATAGGTAAATCCCTCCTCATGAGGAAATATATAACAAATTACGGATGGTGAAAAATCAGACAGTTAAAATGGCAGAGTTTGCGATACAAGCGTTTCCGGCAATGTTATAGAAGATGCTATAATAATGTCTGGTTGATGGTTACACAACAAGCATATTGTAAACTGTCCTTCACACGAAAAACTGGTGCAACGCAGTCACTTGTCTATTGCATGTTAATATTCCTCCAAGCAATACAAAAATGAATGGAACCACGTGAATCGTTCTAGGTAACCCTTCGAAAATTAAATTCTACTCCCGTTGGTATACATATGCCTCTGGCAAGTCATTTTTCGTTTAGCGAATTTCCTACCACTCAATCCGTCACATCATACTTCTTCCAATCGCGCACTTCGAGGTTGGTGTTTCTGTTTTAAAATATGGCACAGGATCAATCCCTACCGAAAACAACGGCTATAGTATACGACAACGTTGATTGAGCAGTAAGTGTTAGCGGAAAGAATGCACGGCAGTAGTATGGGAGATCGCCTTCACCGGGGAAATGTTTTGTTTCCGTGACGCTCGAATATTTTGCGACGACGTTGGCCGGTGTGTGTTTGTCTGTTTGGGCTGTTCTACGAGAACTTCACCCACCACCGACGACAAGCACGACAACGGCTATGCCGAGGTGGCGAGGATGTAAATTGCGACTTTTGCTTCAGTCGGATTTCATCCGCGAAAATGTACACGCTCTCGATCGTGGATGTGTTCTCATAATCGCCTCTCACATTTGCTAGAAAACTAATTTGCCGCGTTATTAAAAAAAAAATATTTGCGACCCAAGTTGCGGACAGTTACGCAAGTCAACATTGTTGTGAATAAAAAAGTGAAAATTCGTGCAAAATATCGTATTTGGGGACGATAGTCAAGCCAAATTAATCGGCGACTTAAGTGGAAAGAGTGTGAACAACATATCATATAGTACAAATTAAAATAAGTGAAAGTTGAGCATTTATCCAAGGAAAAAGAGAAAGACTTCTTTCGATATATTTTATTAAATTTGCTCCTTCACATTACATCTATGATGAAATTGGTTGCGTCAGAAATCGCTGGCATGATGGAACTGCAGGCTAGAAGGTGAGTTGAAGATAAACAAGGGCTTCTCTGTTGTTTGTCTAGATGCTTGAAAGTGAGTGTAATTATTATTATCAATGGGTCATGTTTCAGTATGGTGTGGAAACAGCGGTCTACATCCTCTTCTATACTTATTTCGGATTTCAAGATTATTGCCGGGTCTCAACTTATTGTTCTAATTGTACTCCTAGAGTTATTAATTGAGTGCTTACTATTTCTGTCCCATTTCACATATTCATAATTATGTGGCTTGTACAACCATAGTCTATAAACAAAGTCGAGAAAATCATAAGACGTAAACAAATAATCATGAAAAATTTAGTGTTTCGAAACTGAACAGCTCATTACTCACAAAAATATGCGATAGATTGGATTTAATTTCGCCTCTATTATGACTAAAATTTATGTTAACATTGACGATCGTATGTGACAGTCTCATAGCAATTTGATTTTGGTTTTTTCTAAGTATGTAGATTCTACCTTCGGTCTTGCTTTGTTTCTGTACACCTTGAGATTTTTCTAATAGTCGATAATTGAAGAGATAATAATTTTTCTTCGTTCACTGGGTTTACATGTAGTATAGTATAAAAACTATTCTAACGAAGACCCATATAGTTAAAACTTAGTCCAAGCAAACAATCTTTAAAAAACCAAAGCTACAGGGTGTACATATCGCGAACTTTGCCCTCAATTTTGCTGGTTTAAAATCAGTGATCTGAATCCACCAAACAACATCATTCGATCAATTTAATTGATGGCAGTATATCGGATCTCAATTTCTACTCCTGGGTGGTTCGTCATATGATATGAAGTAGAGCCCCAATTGGATTACATTGGTTGTATAAATCAGTATAATTAATGATACTATATATCTACACGTGACATGCCCAAGTTTCAACTTTTTCAACCCGAAAAATATCCTCAAACAGTCCAATCAATCCAGTCAATCGGTTTTAATTCACACCTAAAGATTTGAGAAATCTCGGTGTCATAAGTTTTTTGTAGGTTTGAAGTTGACAAAACGAAAATAAATTCGGGTCGCGAAAACATGTTATTCTTATTTTCAAATAAATCTCCATTAAACTTCGAACATACATTTTAGCGATTACTACGCCCCTTGTATTTCAAGTTTATACTAAACGAGTATAGTTGCCGTTCATACGAAGCTATGCGTCAACCAGGCGAATATCGATTTAGTGTGAACTTTAAACTAGTAAGTTTGGACGTTTTTTCTGAATTCACTTCTACCTAGCACAATTGGTAGAAAGTCTTAATGGTTAATGACATATGATATATGAAAAATGACATATTCTATACACAATCTAACTTAAGTGATAAATTACATATAACCGTTCATTCGGTAAGATATCTGATTGATTTTTTTTAGAAAACTGCAAGCTTGTTTCAGTCCTGGGCGCTTAATTATGTTATCCACAAGAAATTTCACTATTTATCGGTGATTTCACCATGGCATATTCTCCCTCAGATATAACCTTACCGGAATCGTGGTATGCTCAGTCACACGTTAGGAATACAATTTAATTGATAATATTTTCAAGACTCAAGTTACAAAGCTGGAAGGGTTCAGAAATTGAAGACGAATGTTTTCATTTCACGACGGAAATGGGCATGATAGAATGCTGAATTGAATAAAACAAAAGCTTTAAAAGAATTCGCTGAGTAGGCGAAACAACATCCTTAGTTAGGCGATATCTCAAAGCGAAATCATATTTCCTTCCAACGAATAAATTCCGGAATCGCTTTTAACGCTTCATGTTCAAATAAACACATAGACTGATCTTCTTCCCTTTTTCTCTTCATCTCTCTTATTTTTTCAGTGAGCCAAGTATTAGTAGTAGTAGTAATCGTGCCAACAAACGCACGATTTCATCTTCCTCGTCCTCCTCCTCGTCGTCGGCAGGCTTGGACTCCTACTGTGTTTCGTTGGCTGTAGGACCGCTGTGGTGGTCCTGATGTCCCAACAATCCGCACGGATCACGATAGGGCGTCTCCCTTAAAAGGTAAGATCTCCATCAGTGCTCCAGTAGGACGTTACCATAACCCCTTGTTCCCTTTCCCCTTGAATTTGCAGAATACAACCGCAAGACATCAATAGATTCGACAACCACCGCTTCGTCTGAGTATACCGATCTTGATTACACCGAATCGACCGTAGAGTTCATGAACCAACATGAAGCCGCCGTGATCCAGGAAGTGCTAACCCAACCCACTCCAACGCAAATTTCACTGAAACTGTACGTAACACCGCAGAAGTACAGCGTCTGGGAAACGGTAAGTTTGGATATAGATAAATAAAGTAATCGCTAGTTTGTTTTTTTTTATCAATTCTCCACCTGGACCGAATGTCAGGATTGGATTTGGTAGCTGCTCATCAAACGTCAGAGTCAGTCTTTTGAAATGTCTATTTTATAGCATTTATAATCCTCATTGGGTTCATACGCAGATATTTTATCAAATTCTGATGTTTTCGTTTCTTCATATTTTTTTTTATTCAAAGGAATGATAAAGGCTAATGCCAAATAATGCATTTGAATTGAAAACTATTTACATTGAGTAATAAAAAGACTTTAACGGGATGTTGATTTTAAATAGAAAAATAGAATACCAAAATGATTCTCCGTCGTTTGGAAATGTTATCCTAAAAACCTAATACAGTAATTGTTCGTTAACTGGGTGCTGTTTAACTGGGCATTCGCTGGTCACTGGTCAGTTAAAAAGCAAATATACTTCCAAAAACAGCATTTGACATTTTGTTGTCAAAATCAGCAAGGGGCATGTAAAAGGCATATGCGTTTCGTAGAGGATTGAAAATGGTTAAACTGTACGAAATTGAGTCGTAATTTCATACAAACTAAGTCAATTAATTTGCACAATGGGGTGCACAATAAGCTACATTGCAATAACGCATAAGACTTAAAAACAATATTTATTTTATGTATTGTGTAATGAAATATCCCAATCGAAATCTGATCGACAGCCTCCCTCGAAGTTTATTTACATTTGAAGTGTCAGCCTCGTAGTTACCGAGCAGCATCCGCTAACTGGGTTGTGCACTTAGCCCAGTTAGCGAACGGTTGCTGTAGTGTATCTGTGCATTTTCATGACGGTTATAAGACTATGACCATCATCTTTTCATGATCATTAGAACTCACGAATGATGGTCAAATACTGTGTCACTCATAAACAGGTTGATTTGACCGTTTGTAACAAAAGCCTTCATGACTGCTGGAGAATGTGATATGATCAGAGTAGAAAAATCACTCACTCACTAATTATCTCTGAGAACGATATGCAAGACAAATTATTTTCAGAATAATTGGTGTTAACCTCTGGCAATTATTGTCTAATTTTAACTCTTGGAACCGTTAGATTCAAAAACTCACCCGCTTTATGGATATTATCGGCAATGTCCGTTTGGGTTTATCTGATTTCCGGAAATCCGGGTTGTCGGGACAGTGGTCCGGTACGGAGACACTCTTTGGGAATTTCAATTGCATTTCCCGGATCTTTAGAATAATTTCTTCCAGCTATTTATATTCCATTGTGGATCATATGCCGATTTGTTCCTGGAACGGCCATTCTGTAAAAGGTTTCCGTGGGGTCTCGAATGGCCATGAACATATTTAGAAGGAATCCTTGGCAACATGGGTGTCAACATTCGAGAATTTTCTCCAGGAGGATATTTCTTAACGTTTTGTGGCGATCTGATGATTTGTCCCCGAATCGGTTATTCCGGAACAGGTTTCCGTGGGACCTCAGGTTGTCAAAAACAAACTTTGAAGGAAACCCTGGCAATATGGGTATCAAAATTCATGAAATTCCTTCAGAAGGCTATTTCTCAACGTTTTGTGGCCATCTGATGTGTTGTCCTCAGAACAGGTTCCCGTGGGGTTTCGAGGGGCCATGAACATTTTTAAGGAGCAGTTCCTGGGAACATGGCTATCAAAATTCATCAAATTTTCCCAGTAGGCTATTTCTCCACGTTTTGATAATTTGTACTTGAACCGGTCATTCCGGAACAGGTTTCTGTGGGGTGCCACCTGAGTGGCCATTAACATATTTAGAAGGAAACCCTGGGCACTTGGGTTTCAAAATTCAAAAAAGGTCTCGAGAAGGCTTTTTCTCAACGCTTTGTTGCCATCCGATAATTTGTCCTTGGAAAGGTCATCCCTGAACAGATCCGAAAACAAATCATCAGATGCCACGAAATGTTGAAAAATGTCCTACTGGAGAAATTTCAACTCGATCAATTTCGTAGGTGCGGAGTCAAAATTGATAAGATATTTTTGAGCGAGGATATGCATGCCCCATGGCATTTTTAACAATATCCCAAACATAATTTCGCTACTCGTATCTTTGTCTTTGTTTTGATTCGCTATGTTATTTTGACAGAATATTTACGGGTGTGTTGGTGTGAGTTATGTTATTATGGGCGAATCATGAGGCTCGCGACCGAGCTTGGGACCGGTGTGCTAGTACTTCATGAGCCAAAAAATATATTCCAGGGGCTCTGCGTCGCTGTCAACCACATATAGATGCACCATAGTGCACATGATTTTGACAATTTTAGACATCTTACAACTGAAATCGACAAAGATTTTTCATTAGAACCTAATGCCTTGTTCAGACTACAGAGTTATAACATGTTATAACGGTTGTCTAATAATTTCAACAAGGAATTCGTTAGGTATTGTTAGGTAAAGCAGAAGCAAAAACAAACCCAAAAGGAGCGGGAGATAGTTTCTCTCCCATGTAGGGGATTTGGGAGTACAAATAGACAGTTCGTTAGAACAATTAAAAAAAAAGCTATCGGTAGTATATGAGCACGATCAAGTGCACAAATTTTTTAACAGTCAAGGTGGTGCATTCGATCATGCCTTGACCTACCCGCATGGGGATGCTTGGTAAAAATTTGTGTTCTTATTTCGAAATACTACCTCACAATGCCCTCCGCTCAATTTCAAACTACAGTAACTCTTCGGTAACTGGGTGCTGTTTAACTGGGCGTTCGCTAACTGGGCTACAGCCCAGTTAAAAAGCAAATAAACTTCAAAAAACTGCATTTGACATTTTGTTGTCAAAATCAGCAAGGGGCATGTAAAAGGCATATGAGTTTCGTAGAGTATTGCAAACTGGTTAAACTGTGTGAAATTGCGTCGTAATTCCATATAAACTAAGTCAAACATTTTACACAATGGGGTGCACAATAAGCTACATCGCAATATCGCATAAGACATAAACACATTATTTAATTTATGTATTGTGCAATTAAATATCCCAACCGAAATCTGATCGAAAGCCCCCTCGAAGTTTATTTACATTTGAAATGTCAGCCCAGTTACCGAGCAGCATCCGCTAACTGGGCGGTGCACTTAGCCCAGTTAGCGAACGGTTGCTGTACTTCTATTCAATTTTCACCGCCTGCCGTGAGCTAACGAAACTATCAATATTTTCTCTTAACAACTTTGTGCTAGCAAAAATTGCTGTCTACTCCTAGAGCCTCATGGTGATGAGAAATTATTTCCTTCTCAAAACAACATCATCAAGGAATTCGTGTTTAACTGACAAACGTGAACAATTGCTTCTTCCTTAAATTTGTCAATTTTGGCAACTTGCCTCATCAATATACCTCAGCCATTTCAAAGAACAAGACTCGTATTCGATAGAATAAGAAACATAAATGGGTAGATTTTGCGATAACGAGAAGTTTACGGAAGAAGTTATTGTTAATATGGGCTTCCGGTATAGAAAGAAAATGTAGAGAAAAACTAACAAAACTTTTCAGGTTATGTGCTAGGCATTTTATTGATAAACATTTACATGGCAGTTTTCGTACAACTGCAGCGCCACCTACCAGGAGCACAAAAAGCATTAGGAACATTTGAAATGTTGGTTTAAAGTTTTACACGAGTAGCAGACCGAAGATGAACGTCTGTTCATCAGACTGACTGAATAAAAGTGTACACAATTTTTTTTCAATTTTTCTATCTGGGAAAAGAAATACATGAGTATAAGGCACAATTGACGACCTAGACCATCATGAATATGAATAAGTTCAGACTTATCAAAAGTATAAAGCGTTGTTTTAGCGTTGCTTTAAACGATAAACATTTTGGTATCTTTCTAGGATATTTTAGGTTCTCTAAAATGTTGTTGAGTTCAGAACTTCAAATCTATCGTTTAAACAGTAGCTTTTAGGGCTATTAAGATATTGAATGAACCTTTTGGACGGTCAACCGTCATTATGTGATAATTTTGTGATGTTCTAGGTCATCCAAACCGTCCTTGTGTTAAGAACCTAAGATTTGAAGTAGTAAGTATAGTTTTTTGGGCTATACAAAGTTACGCTACGTATTCAACTATATTCAGTGAATATATTCGAACGTAAAAAACACATTTTGAGATAAACTGGGATTATTTAGGTCATACATCTTATAGTCACAAGATTCATAGTCTGGCGGATGCAATGACGGGAGCCAATTTGAACTGTCACTTGGCGGAGCCAATCGAGCATGTCTCAAGTAATTCATGCTAAGGGCCTAAATTCCATTTGTAAACAATGGCTTTAAATATCGATTTCTCTTGAATCTTAAATCACTCTCTTGAAATGAAAGCAGCATTTGGTTGAAATATGTTAGTTCTACCATATGGAGTAACAGGATATGCTGGGATTCTCGTAATTCGTGAGAAATCAACGTTTAAAGTCATTGTTTACAAATGGCTTTTAGGCCCTTAACATAAATTACTCGAGATATGCTCGATTGGCTCCGCCAAGTGACAGTTCAAATTGGCTCCCGTCATTGTATCCGCCAGACTATGAATCTAGTGACAATAATACAACTGTCCTTGAGTTCAGCACATAAGATTTACGGTTGTAACTGTTTCTGTAGTATGCAATAGGACAATATGTATTTAACAATATTCATTGAATAGTGTGGAAGGTCAACAGATACAATGCGACAATCTTGGGATATTCTAAGCCTTCCAAATTGTCCTTAAGTCCAAAACATAAGATCTACAGTTGTTATAGTAGTTTTTTGGGCTATGTAAGGTATCGTATATATTTAAACATATTCAATTAATCTTCTACAAGGTCAATGTAATTCTTTTATAAATTTGTGCATCTGTAAATAATCCAAACTATCCTGGAGTTAAGAAGTTTAGAAATCTAGGGTAGTAATAGTAGCTTTTTGGGCAATACAAAGTTAGGTCACGTGTTCAAGCATATCCAGTGAATATTTTCGAACGTAAAAATACATAACAAGATAATCTTGAGATGGTCTAGGTCATCCAAACTGTGCTAGCGTTCAGAACATCAGATTTACAGTTGAAACAGTAATGTTTATGTCAATAGGCAATACAAAGTTACAATATATATTCCATCGCATTCAAACATATTCAATTACAATTATAATTGGTCAACAAACATTATAAACCTATCCTTGAGATCTACTACTATTATTCATCTCTATTTTTTTAGGTCTTCAGTCCATTGGACAACATTCTGTACGTAAACTTGCCGTCAACTATGACGCACGAGGCATCGAAACACTCTTTCATCTCGCTGCTGGAGTTTGCCGAGGAGAAGCTTGAGTGCGACGGCGTTGTCCTGTGCATCCGAAAGGACCGCCTAGATCGCCCAAATTTGGTTCGTACTTTTTCGTTTGTTGGTTTCCAACCAATCAGCCCCAAGACACAGCTCACCCCGCCGCACATTGAAGAACAACAAAAGAACGAATATCTCTTCATGATTTATAGCATCGAGGAGTGAACAAACATAGTGCGTCACCATAACTCAGACCAAGTCAGGTGGGTGCGTTTTGATCAAAATTAAATCTTCCTGTCAGCCACCCTTCGAACAACATAATCCATCCCATTTCTCGAGGGACTGTTCATAACACCGATTTATAGGAAGTAAGAACCTATTGAGCTGCTGAGCTTCGATTGGTGGCAGATCGTCGCATACCAAATCAGTGCGCTTGGTAGGACCGTTTTGATCAAAACGCATTTCAACCAGAATGCATCAACAACATTGCAGTTAAAAATCAATACAAATATAAAACATACATCTGTAAAGTAAATGAAACAGAAAACATCTCTCTTTTCGAAAGATTACAATACCAGCATAAAAGTGAACTAACAATATAAGCTTAAATATAAGAGCAAACATAATTCAAATATCTCCGAGGTCGAACACTTGCGATTTGTATTTGTTTTAAGTGAAATGCTTCTATCATTAAATAAAAATAAAAAAAAACTACAACAAAAAAAAAATAAAAATTTCCATAACCACAAAAAAAAACACAAAAAACTTAGAAAATCTTTTTATAAAAAATTAAAAGTTTTTACATGAAGACCCAAAAAAAAAATATCATTAATCAATAGGATCAATGCATCAAGAAATTATAAATATCTTATCAAAAGAAACCAATTTTATTTCCAAATCTTTCTACTAACTTTTTTTTATAAGTGGAACATTAACAAAATGAAGAGGATCAATCATGTCGTTTCACTACACACTCACCGGTTTTCCGGTTCCTGAACAAATCATCAAAACAACTGCAGGATGGTTTCGATTCGCGTGAAACGAGAACCGGGGTGATAATCTTCTTCTTGTACTTATTTTATTATTACCTTAGAAACTAATTTCAACGACAACAAAGGGCAACAGCAGAAAGAACAGAAAATTAAGAAGAAGACATATCTGGGCCCTATGGTATTGTAATTGGACGCTGACGTTCAGTTCTGCTGAATAAAACTGTCCTAATAGCTGGTCGTCGCAAAAGCTGAGAGGTTTTCGTTTTGAGAATTCGAACAAAACATTGCATTACTCGCAAATATGAATATGAAAAAAGAAAGAGAAAAAACATTTTTAATTGAACATTTTAATATTTTACGGGATCTAGTGGTTTAGAAAACAGGTCTGTCTAAGATGATATTTTTTGCTTTTTAATTCTATATGTTTTAAATGTATACTTTGTTACTACTATTAGCCGAAAGTAAAATACATAAACCTACAAATATACTATTTTATTGCGCATAGATACCTCTTTGGGTTTCGCTGAGACCAACACACAGCGCAAGGTGTGGAGGTTTCAGAGCAAACCAAGGAAATATTGACTTATAACATAGTATAACAACAATAAATGTGCATACTTTCACGTATTTTATTTTACGATTTATTAATGTGTATCAAAATTTCTAGCATCAATTGAAAGTGAATAAAAAAAAAACTATTATTTTAAAGTTTCTTAAACGGAACACTATCAAACATTGAATGAATCTTAATCCGAAATCTCACTTTGATTGTCTCACATTTTCTTCAGAATTCAGTTGTTTCATTTTTTTCCCCCATTATCAACCTTTGGATTTTAACAAGAAAATGAGAAGAAAGATTGGTAATTTCCTTTTAATTCCAACTACCCTTATTGCTAATCTTGACAGAAACGCATATTACGTCTACAATGCGCAGACTTCTTCAGGGTAGTATTAGTATTAGAGAAAAACACTGAAGAAGTCTGCACATAGTAGACGAAATACGCGTATCTGTCAAGATAAGCAATAAAGGAAGTTGGAATCAAATAGAAATTACTAATCTTTTTTCTCATTTTCTAGTTACAGGTATGTATTCCACTAAAAAGCTTACCAGGATTCAATAGGAAATTTAGTTTTCCTCCTACTATTGTTTTCAAACGAGTCAGATGCTTCATTCGAAAAAAAAGCTTTGCCGATTTGTTAAAGAAAAAGGGGCAATATTAATGTCGCTAGCCACAATGCAAATTTTGATAAATTTCCACAAAATTGGTCATTGAGGTATTGTTGGAATTTAGAATGAGTTAGGCGCAAACGTTCTTTTACTGTATTAGTATCTTTGTTTTTGTTTTGATTCTTACTTTGATCAAATATTTGAGGTGTGTTCGTTATGAGTCCGGTACACCCGGAAAACTTTGTTTTCCGAAAGTGCGCCGTAAGATAACAAAAGTCACCTCCGCAAGATTGCAAAATTAGGCTGATGAGAAAAATGCCAGATTCGTTTGGCCCAGCAAAAGCAAAGATAGCATTGCTTTCGCCAGGAGCTGCTTGCAGTGTCAGCGATCGAAGATAACGCGCCAACTCGGTACTCTATACCCGAAAGTCGATTTTCCCACATCGCTACTGTGTAACGCTCATCGATTCACTCGGTGGCCTGAGGCCTTTCCCATACCGGATATGACTGCGACGACGATTGCTGAAGACTTGCATGCTTGGATCCAACCACCTACGCACAACGGCATACCACCCTACCACCCTTAAACGAACGGTATCATCGAGCGGTGGCACAGGCAGGGTTATTCTGCGTGGCGTTTCAGGTGAGACGACTCGAGTCACCCGTCTCACGCGATTCTCGTAGGCGAATAAAGTGAGAAAAGTCACCACGAGTGAACTTCGATGAACTCTCGCATTATTCTCGTAGTCGTATGTGAGTGACAATTGTCGCTCACAAGTGACATTTCAAGGCGTATCCTAAACCATTGACGACTGTTGAAAATGGAGACGAAGCAGTGAGTAAATTTATCAGAAAGATCGTGAAACTAATTGCTCCTGCTGCAGTACAAAAAGAAAAAACTTAGATCTCTTGCAATACTCTGCATACTGCATACTCATCAATCAATAAGAGATAATAATAAGGATTGATAGATCTTCGTTCTTGAAAATTTCAACATATTCTGAAAGATATTCATTGAGCCAGATTATCTGAATACTAACTATTTCATAATTTCCTCAATGTGAATGGTGAAACTGATCTCGATGATTTTCATCTCTTTGAGGGCACCCATAATCTTGGTTTGTGTGGTAGTTATAAGTTGAGTTTTGGAAGTATTAAGCGAAACAAGCTTTATGACAACCCTTTAGGGAATCAGGGAGACAGGAAGTGAAAATGTTATACAAGATAGGTCCAAGAATTTCACCCTGAGGAACACCAGTTCTAAGTAGAAATCGATCATATTTTTTTTATTCTGACAATTTAAATCAAATGTTCCGTAAGTTAAAATTTGTTTTAACTAATTTAATAGAAAGCGGAAAATCAAACTGTAGTATCGCAAATAAAAACCAAACATTGTCAATATTCTATGAATGCTCTTTCTACACACCCAATCAATAGTATCGACTCATTTGCAACACGCCCTTGAATATTTTATCACCCCTAAAAAGTATCGACTCACCTAAAATAAGGTAATTTCATAATGTTATATCTCTGAATACTGATAATATAGTAATATCGAACCTATAGCAAAGTTATTTAGATTCAAAGGATTTTCGAAAGCTGGAGAGTATAGTTCGGAATTCAATGACTATGTGACGCTAGGGGCATGAAAAAGAGGGCATTGTTTAACGAGTCCAAACTTTCAGAACTTGAAGGTGGAAAATATGATTCGGAATTCGGTCACTATGTGGTGCTAGTAGGCATGTCAAAAAAAGCATTTTCGAATATGTTATGATATCGTGATCCCGACCACCTAGAACCTTTAGCGAAATTGCTTAGAAGTCCAACGCCTACCGGAAGGTTCCCAGTTTGTTCAGGAAGTCGTTTACTATTTAACGCTAGTAAGTATATAACATTAGCTCAACAGGTAAAGCAAATTCCCAAACAAGCAAAAAAGCAAGCGCGAAAAATATCGATTCACTTCAGAAGAAATTGAAACTCATTCGAAATGATTTCTTACCTTAATTTATTTTCAACTAACTATCGATAGCAAATTGTAAAAAACTCTTTGAAATATAAAGGACGATTTTAATGTTGTGTAGACTTCCTTAACTTATGAAAACTAAAAGTTCTATTGCGCACCGATCACATGAATGTTTTCTGAAAATAAGAAATACAGAAGATGTCCAAATTTTACAGTACTTATTTCTATTTGAATGGATACAACTTTATATCATCTGGTAACAACATCTAATATAAATGACAAATTAGTTCAGAAGGTTGTCATAAAATGCCATGTCATAAATTAAGGAATTATCTTAGAATCGAGATCAAAAATTATATATCCTTAAACATAAAAAAATGAAATTCAATCAACTATGCAGCAACTTTTGTGGACTATTCAACAACCAAAAGATATATTTCCATTTTTCAGGTTCCATTTTACCCATGAGAGGCTCATTCTGGAATATAGTAAATACTAGCTGAACCCGGTGCGTGCGCTGCTACGCATGCAACTAAATGAAGGAAAATTTAATGTAACTGGCACTTTTATGGTTTCCTTTTTTCGCAATAAGTTTTTTTTTCTTGAATAAGCAGGGGTTCAAACTTCTATCAAAACATGCTTCTTACCCGAGAAATACACGTTTTGTGTTTAAGTATCCTGGATATTTCTCATTTTTGGTAGAAATTTGTGTTTCATTTGTATGGGAGCCCTCCCTTCCAGAGGGGGTGGTTTCTCAAACCACCATACAATGATTGCCCCCCACATGCCAAATTTGATTCGATTTACTTGATTAGTTCTCGAGTTATGAACAAATTTGTGTCTCATATGTATCAGAGCCCCCCTTCCTGAGAGAGTAGGGGTCTCAAACAATCATAAGAACCTTCCCCAGCCCCAAAAACCCCTTCATATAAATTTTACGTTGGTCGGTTCAGAAATTTCCGAGTCTATAAGGGTCTGACATTTTTATGTACATAGAAATCTACCCTCCAAAAACCTCCACATACCAAATTTGGTTCCATTTTCTTGATTTGTTCTCGAGTTATGCAGAAATTCTTGTTTTATTTGTATAAGAGACCCCTCTCTCAGTGAGCGGAGGAGTTTCAAACCACAATAGAAACATTTCTTGCCTTCAAAAACCTCAACATGCCAAATTTGGTTCCATTAACTTAATAAGTTCTCGAGTTATTTAGAAATTTGTGTTTCATCTGTATGGAAGCCCTTGAGTCAACTTAGAAATATGTCTTGCCTTCAAAAACCTCAACATGCCAAATTTGGTTCCATTAACCCTTTCTAGAGAGGGGAGGGGACTACCATAGAAACATTGCTTGCCTCCAAAAACTTCCGCATGTTCCTTTGCTTGATCAGATCTCGAGTTATGCAGAAATTTGTGCTTCACTTGTATGGGAGCCCCCCTTTCCAGAGAAGGGAGGGGTTTCAAACCATCATAAGAACCTTCCGGTGTCCAAGACGAATCCAACAAAGCAAAAATCTTGCCAAACGGTCCTTCCGCTCGCGAGTTAAATCGTGACAAAGGAAACCCCAACTCATTTTTATTTATATAGATTTCCAAGCAGTACCAAAATAATGTATTACATCATCACACATAACGTCAACATTTATGTTTTTACTTTAAACTATGTTTACAAACTTGATACAGCAAAGTGGAGCCAGATTTATTATGAACAACTAACATGCTGCTTTACGGAATTAATAAAAAATCTCTATCGGCGCTATAAGCCAAATCTACCTTACCATATTCCTGATTATAAAACCTATTTGACCATTCTGTTCTACGGATATAACAAATTTCAACTTTTCTTTCCAACTCCATTTTTCTTCAATTTTAATCGTCTATGAAAAAAAAACTAAACTCATGAAAACTAGTGTATGCCACTTCAACTTTCTCAACTGACTCAATAGCAAAAGCTGAGAGAAAATACGATAAAAACTACACAAAAAAGCGATTCAGAACGAAGTAAGTATTTGAAGTTCATTTCCAGCGCGCTACTTAATTATGGATTCCGTTGGCAGCCGCATGGTCGAAACATTGTCACGGTTAAGCGGATTGAAATATGCGAATCGTCTGACCTTAGGACGTCTTCTTGACCCCGATCACTTAGTAACCGATGGTGAAAAGATTGGCCGAGAAGCGCGGGATATCCTTCCCTGTGGTGTTGATCGGTGGTTCGGTTGGAACCCACGACAGTCCTACAGATTGTTTCTGTCTTTGATCGCGGTCTTGACGGGGGTTGAGGCGGACTTTCCTCCTGGAACTGGGGCTCTTGTTTGCGGTGTCTGTGCCGGTTCTTGAAGTTGAGTATTATTTGCTGGTTGATGACCGCCCGATGACGGAAGAGCTTGAAGCTGTAGGTTGAGAATAATTATTATATAGGTTCATGTTCTGGCAGGTCAGAACGATAAGAAAAATCGTCAACAATTTGGAAATAGTGGGTTGCATTATGTATAGACAATTTCGCTGAGGAAGCATGGAAATACTAATCTTATTGATTGTGCTGGAAGCAGCAAGTCCAGATGCGGTGACGGAACTGCTGTTGTTTAATCGGTAGCTGTTGCATACTAGGCTGAACCTGCCGGGCAGCGATGTGGTATTGCTATTCATATTGGAAACACCTTTTGCCAGCATTGGATGACAATTCGTTTGGCATGAAGTTGGTTTGGTTGATCAGATTGAGATCATTCTCGGCTTCTCTCTTGCCAACCAGAGAAACGGAAGCGGTTCGTTTGGTCGTCGTCTTAGTCTACCACCTGTTTCACATCAATCGTATTGCGTGTCAGCTCCATCGTAGTCCACTTACTTTCAAACATTTCTCTTCGTAGGTACTCTTTAATGGTGGCATTTTTCCCAACACTGTAATCAGGCACAATGCAACTAATCAGTTGTTCCCTGTAGATTTTGCCAAACCAGTTCCGGCATAATACTGACACTCCAGCTATTTCACTCGTCGGATTCCGGATGCGTTCCAATACGCAGTAGCTTCTTTGGCTATGCTAGCTTGTCCTAGTACGTTCTGTGAACAGCATGGTTCTATAATCGGTATTTTACAACAGGCAATCCATTGAATACTTACTAAGTACTATTTGTTTGTACATTATTTTCATTGGCGTAACTACTGGGGGTGCCTAGGGGGCCAGGCCCCCCCCAGGATTCTGTAGGCCCCCCCCCCCAGGATTTTTTCCTAATATATTTCTAATTTGAAATGAAACACTATTCATAATTTCTAACGAATTGTAGGGTTTTTCTTGTTTTTGTACTTTGCTTTCTCCAGAAATTGTTTGAACGAGTAACTATTCCTGAAGGAGTAAAGTGCACATACCCTCTTCCCCACACTTTTCTTATATCCCATTGTACCTTATAGGATAAAAATTCGGTACATATATCAAGAAAACCATTGTTAACGACCATTAGATCCATGAGAATTCCGATATATCAACATTACATCCATTTGCTAGAACCAAAGATGTGAAGAGAAAGTATCGATAGGTCATAAAGCGCTCGGCAGGTTATGTAATTGAATAGAATTAGTTTGAAATTGAGCATAGGGCTTTTGTTAAGCAGTATTTCGAAACAAGCGTGCTTGATCGTGCTCAAATACCGTCAAAGGCACATTATGGTTCTTGCGATGTGAAATCTCTGTTTTTACACTTCCTAAAGACCACATGTGATGGAAACCAAATTCCAATTAGAGGTTTTTGAAAACACAACTTCTCATTTTTACCAGTAGTGGTTTTTCTCGTCGTTGTTTACTTAACAACCTCGCAGAGAAACCCGGTAAGATGTCGTATGCTGATCTTCTTAACAGCATGTTTTGGCGGAAACCCAATCATTGAATATATACACTATTAATTTTTTTTAAATGCGTTTGCTTCTGAAATACTGCTTAAAAAAGCCCAACGCCTGTGCCCTAAACAATTCTAAATTCTAATAATTCAATTCTATTAATATTAAAACCTCTAGACTCATAACTAAAATAATAGCGACAGTTAAATGTAGAGCCTGTTATGTTGAAACATAAGATTTGAAACACTTTTCTGTGTACGTATTTTAATTTTATTATTCAAAAAGGTTTTACAATAATGAGTTTTGTTTATAAGCGCATTTTAGAATTCACGGTATTATTTTCTCTTGTACGAACAATTTAGTAGAGTATAGACTCCCACATTGATTAAAAGTTTCGAAGCTAACGAATGTCCATAAGCAAAATATGGACATAGAAGTTTATTAATTAACGATAATATTTTCGAAAATGTAGCTTTCCCAAGTAACAATTCAAATGCAAATTGGTTTTATTGGTTTTGGTGATTAAAGAACACTTGAAGAAACCTCCATAAAACTACATCATTTATAAGTGTAATTCACCTTATAAGTAATTTTATAAGATACTTGATTCCCTCTCAAGACATCGTTTCGCAACTTCCATAAAACATGATAAAAGTTTTGACACCCAAAACCATTGTTAGCATATTCAAGTTAATTTTTTTTATCGACTTCCGCTGGTGAATAAAAACAGTAAATTATAAGCTGTAATTATGACTAAGAAAAACAAATATGCAAAGGCACTTTTGATTTGCACGTTCACATTTTCTTTGTTTATGAAGTGCCTTTTTCACACTGATCTTATGGCTATATTATGAAAGAATTGTTTACCTTTAGCAATTCAAACAAGTTTTATTCAAGCGAAACTTATCTTTTTCAAGAACAGAAAAAATAAATATGAACTTATCGCGCTCCTCAAAAAATCTGTTAGTCTTGTGCAAGCAATATAAGTTTTATTTGCGTTTTATGATAGTTTTCGATAAAACCATTGAAAAATGGCAAGCGTGGCTATTCTGGATTCCCAAGGAATGGTAGCCATTTTCATAAGTATGCAACAAAACTCTCATTTTTCTAATGGTACGAACAAACAATGCTGTTTAAAATACATTTTGAAACATAAAATGGATTGTAGACACAATTTATTCAAGATCTAACAATTTATCAGCCTTTCTCACCTAATAGTTGAATTGTCTACTATTTGTTTTATTTTTTAAATAAGTCAGTGTTCTAACAATAATTCAGAGGCGCATTAAAATTTTCGAACTTTTATGTTATGAAACGCCAATAAACTGAATGTCGCATGAAAAATTCATCAAACGCAGGCAAAAAACAGATGCATTTATGGTCACCTTGACAATTAATTTACATACGTATCCACTTTGGAAGAGAAATATAGTAGCTTCTACTCAACTATAAACAAAAAAAGTCCCCATTCAGCAGAACGAATCGAAAAATGGAATCTTCGAAGCATATTTGTGACAGACTGGAAGTATTCTTAAAGAGGAAAATTATAAAACTATCAAAACTTGTGGTAGTTTTATCATAGTTATAAGTATGTCTTGAATGTCATTACAAGTATGCACCGATAAAACTATCAAGTTTTAAGCGAACCTTGGGAAATATTCTTGAGAACCTCCTGTAGTATGGGCCTTTTGGAACTTAAGAGGGTTTTATGGCTGTTTTATCGATGTTATGTAGAATATCTAGTTTTATGCGTGGTTTTATCAAATGAGTCTTGAAAACTTCTTCAAGTGTACCTTAAAATTGAATTTGTTACTTGGGTTAGAAGTAAGGTAAACATGTAATCAGGTAAATTTCTGAAATCATAACATTTATTGAGGTTGACTTCAGTACCAGTAGTAGTCGATATAGATTGCATAATGGGTCTGTATGTCAGATTTTATCAAAATTCACTTCGCATATATTATAACTGTTGTCGAACATTTATAGAACTTAAGATTTCTTTAAAAGATTTGATTTTCAATCAAAAGGTTCTATTTTTGGCTGAAATAGTTCCTAGTAAATAGTGGTGGCCAATATAATCAATACATCTACAGTTTTTCATACAAAACAGTCATATTTGATACTCTCTATGTTCTAGACAATAGAAGTAACCTGAATTTCAAACTGTGTCTTTAGAATTTATATGTCTTTAGAATTACCACCATATTTGAAAACTTTATTTACTCACCAATGTTTGAAAATTTTATAACCATTTATTTTCTTTTTCAAAATAGTTTATTTCAAAAGCATGAAATATTTTGCCAAAGAACTCATTCTTGTTTAACTTTTCAATTTAAAATTATTTAAAAACTAATTTTTGGCCAAACCTTCTAACAAGGCAAATCTGATGCCATTATGTAGACTGTACTTAAAAATTTAAAAATTCAAAAGGGTGCATTTGTTATTTTCCCTATACTGTAGTTGTTAATCTCTTTTGCTATACCTTCATAAAATTTCGAAAAATTTCCATGGAATTTCGATGCCCTAGAATACTATCAATGTCAAACAAAATCTTAAGTTTAACCTCAAATATTTCTTTCGAACTGCCGTGAAGTTCTCAATAGGTTTTG
This sequence comes from Aedes japonicus, assembly GCA_034211315.2. NCBI lineage: Eukaryota > Metazoa > Arthropoda > Insecta > Diptera > Culicidae > Aedes > Aedes japonicus. Next base: position 48,191 of record JASCZW010006145.1, on the reverse strand, counting down.
ATGAAATAAACCTCGGAAATCTCCTTCAAAATTTTTTAACTCTCCTTAGAAATTTAACTCGATATAACTTATAAATTTTCATTGTATTGTTCATAGTATTCCACTTTAAAACAAACTTGGTTGATGATTTGCTTACAGATCTTTCAAAGAGTTATTCAATAAGAAACTTAAATTGAATTCCATTGAATGGCTTTAAAATATCCACATTGTAGAAACCGAAAAATAATCTCTGAATTTTTAAATTACTGTTTTTTTTTTTTAATTCTCTTTTATTATCAAGATTTTCAGCCCTGGGCTGGTTCATCTCCCGTCGTAGTCGCTCAAATAACTTTTGGGTATGTTTCGTAACTTTGTCCGGGGTGAGATTTGAACTCGTGACTTTGGCATGAGAGGTGTGGATGTTACCCACTGTTTTTTAACTACTGTTACTGTTACCTGTTTTTTTATTCAGTGATATTTTGACTACAGATAAATTCAGTTAGTATAATTCGAGAAGTAAAATTGCTGTGTTTAGAAAGATTGCATTTTCACTTTATCTATTTACAGAGCTCCGTACAATCTTGACAAACGAACAAAATGAAATATGAAAAAAATTAAGAGATAGGTAGGTATATCCTAATACTTCAGATATTTGTTTTTTTTTCAAGAAAACATAATCGTGGAACAGGTTCCAGGTTTTTTCCATTTTTTTAGATCATTTTAATAGTTATTTTGTAAAAATATATTGGAACCCCTGACCACGGGTATTAAGGACAACATCATACCCTAGATATTTTCAGAGTTTTTTTGTAAGGAGCAACTTTAAGCTAATAGCTGCATATCAAAACGCTCAATTTGAAAATATCACTTGTCATACAAAAACCAAAGGACCGATATTATATTGACAACATATTTACATCTCCACTGTTCTTTCAGAACACCAAGAATTTAGATTCCAATCATCTAACGTTGATAATTCCGGAACAATTGAAAGCAACGCTAGTGTTCTTCCTCAACTAGCAACTCCATCAGCTTCATCGGAAAACGGTCGTTCTCATCTACGTTGGAATACAGTCGTAGCAATGATAAAGTGTTCTGCTATGTTTGTTGCTTTTTTTGCGCAAAGGCTTTGCGAAAACAAAATGAAAAATTTATTTGCACTATTTTCAATAATTGGAGAAAACTAGGCGAGAAAATAAAAGCTCATGACGATACTACATTGCATAAGGAATGCTTCGTAAAATATTTACTTCACAAGCAATCGTTGTCATCTAGAAATGTACACGAAAAACGTTTAAAGGTAATTGAAGAGCAATAGCAACATTATAGAGAAAACGTTAAGAAGCTGAAGGAAATTGTGAAGGATGAGTATCTACCGACAAAATTTTGAAGATTTTAAACGCGTTATCCAAATCAATCTAAATTTTAATATAAATTTAAAATGTCCATTGACTCAATGTTGTTCTTTGAAGTTTTAATATATTCAGTTCAAACTTGACTCTATATAGAGTCAGATCTATTCTGTGCCTCGGTTAGTGGAGATGCATTAAGAGAAGGTGTACAGGTTACAGGTTACGAGTAAGGTGACTACAGTAACCTCGTGTGAGTTCATTCTTAATTTGATCCACACGGAATAATACGAGGGTTATATTCACCACACTCGATTCTTTTAAGACATCTCGACTCATCGAGGCGCAGAATAGACCTAATTATTCGATTAAAATTGTTTTGATTCATCAATTAAAATAATCTGTCCCCAACAATTACGCTACTTTCTTCGCTCTTCTCAATATTTCTATAATCGAAAAAATCTTCGGTAGGCCCCTCCAGGCCCCCTCCAGACTAATTGTCTAGTTCCGCCAATGATTATTCTACAATAAATCCGACAACAAATACTTAAGATTGACTAAAACCTGAAATTAAATTTAAATACGAAATAATAAAAAAACAATCGCAGACCAAAACAAGTCCATCTGACGTTTCTGCGAATGAATACAGAGTCACATGCGATTCATTTTCTCACTCACCAAGATTTCTCGCGTCACCCAAATCGCCTACGGGAATCGAGTGAGAATAGTCATGTGACTGCGAGGTGACAATTGTCGCCTCACCTGATACGCCACGCAGAATAACCCTGAGGACCTTGGAAATCGCTGATCTTATGCCTCGACCCCGATCAGGTGGAGGTGGAGCGAACACCTACCAGTGATCTTGCTTGGTTTGCGAACACCAAGGAGGACACTAAGGTGTCACCGGTTGCGATGGTTTACGAAACGACTCGCCGAATATCGTCCGAGTCTTTCGTCGACAACCGAAGAACAAAAACGAGGCTGAATTCGTCACCAACTTCCGAAAATCCATACGAGATCTACCGCCCAAAAGAGACTGCATGGCACGGGAGACGCAACGTTTCATTCATCAGGACCTACAATTATGCCGGAGCGTCCTCGTGCGCAACGATTCTGTTCGGTCATCGCTATCGTCTCCTTGACGATATGATAAACTTGTTACTTATCGAAAATCAGCCTTATTGGCTGCAAGAAAATTAGCTTGGATATGATACCACCCACCGTAGTATTCAAGACCCAATAGTTATAGCAATTTCTCGGTCCCCGCCCTGGCAGACCACTGTCAGCCCATCTGCCGTTTAGCTAGGCGAGAGCCCAACAAGCTTGTCCGTGATATGCCCTAGACCATTTAGCACACCATGGTCTTCCACAAGTAGGCGCCGGTTATTAACTAACCAGTCCCAACAAGTGTTAGATTCATTACATGAGGATAGTAGAAGGCAGAAAGTGAAGCAAAAGAGATAGAGGCGTTTGATTGCTGAAACGAAAACGGAATAATGATTTAGTGATTATTGTAATTGATAAGTTCAAATTAGAATAGTTCTCATCTGATTCTTCGCCTCTTGGTTGTTGTTGCACTATGTAGTGGCTATGATAGTATATGTAAGCGATTAAAGAATATCGTAATAAACAAACAAATACATACATTTGTGTTTTATTTGTTTAGCTAGATTTAACCCTGCTAAGAGAAGATGTTTAAATATCGCAATAAACTAACGCAAAATGAGTAGGTAGTTACATTTGTTTGTGTTTTATTTGTATGACTATATTTCATACCCACTGAAAGTAAATGTGTAAAGATTAAGGAAACACACAGAAAGATAATGAATAACCTACACGCAGAGGAATAGAGGTAGTTTAAAACAGCAATATCTGAGAATAAATTCTACAAAAAAAATACTATTTGTATAATAAAAATAATTTATTGATACGAATACACCTGATTTTTGCTTTTGATTTTTGAGCAATCTGAAAATCTTGCTTTAATGGCTGACGTAGAAAAGTTAGTAGTTGAACGCGTCGATGAAGAAACTTTGTACTTCTTCGAGTTATTAGAAAGTTTTGGATTGATGGCTACTATAATTAACGTTTTCTTGGGTAAATTCAAAGTGCCTTTGTATTTATACAATTTTATTTATATTCACATGATTATTTCAGCAAATCAGAACACGGTCGATACGCTGAAAACCATAAGTAAGGAAACATGCGAAGCTTTGATGAGCATCTGCAATAGTCCAAACTCTACAAAACAACTAAAATAATTGTTATTTCAAATATAGAAAGTTTAGAATTATTCCCAATTAATTTGCATAAGTTGGAAGATAACTTTTCTTTAGACATTGTAATTTTATAACAATAATAAATCATGTTTAAAAATTTGTTTTTATTTTGATGAATTTAATTTGAATCTCAAAAACCTCTTCCACAAAAACCACAAAACTACTTTTTATCACAAAAAATTGAATATTTTTGAATTAATAATATAATATTGTAGAAACAATAATACAATTTTTCGTTTTAAAATGACCGCTTTTGCAATCAAACATTTGCATTGTCTCGACATATTATATATTTGTTTTAACTATATATATATATATATATATATATATATATATATATATATATATATATATATATATATATATATATATATATATATATATATATATATATATATATATATATATATATATATATATATATATATATATATATATATATATATATATATATATATATATATATCAGCAATTCCATGAAAAAGTTATACGATCTCTCAGAACTTTATAATATTCGGTAGGATTGTTCAACATCGAAAAATATTAGACCTGGTATTTTTTTATTTCGTTATTAGACTGGACCTTTCTGCGTTAGACTGGTCCAAAAATCGTGATTTTTCAAAATCTTCAATTTTAAAAATTTATAACTCCTAAACCGTTTAACCGATTTTAGTCATTTTGGTCATATGTCATTCTGATATTTGTATTGGTATTTTTGAATTTCCAAGCAAAAATACGAAACCTTTGAATATATCAATTTTTGTATGAAAAAAATACAAAACAAATAGTTTTTCTTGAATTTGACTGCGAGGGGCCTCAACGACTCCTTGTTTTAGTATTTTTAAATGAAAGAGCATTCAATTTTACATAACATATCAAAAAATTGGAGATGTTCTGCGTGTCGTTTTGGAGATACAATTTTTAAATAATAAATCATTACTCTTCATTTTATACATCACCCGCCTGTAGAATCGATGAAGATGCATGGTAGATTACCATGCGTCTCCATCCAATCAAACCTATGACTAATGAAATCTATGAGTAGGTCACAGAATGTCAAGTAAATATTATAATAAATAATATTTACTCGACATGATTATATAATATTATAGTAACTAAGACTAATGAGACTTTAGGTAGATATTGACAATTTGATTACCTAACATTCTTTTCGTTACACAGAGGGCATTGGTATTGACTACCTACCAGATGTAGAATGTTTATCGACCTGTGAGATTGAATTGAATTGTTTCTCGGCTGTAGCGATCAGGTCTACTCGCTGACGGGAGGAGTAGAGTTGGAATTTCTAAAGCGGAGCATGCAGCAGAGTGAACAACATCTCTTTCATTTCATACTCGTCGCTCGCTTGCGTTATCTGTTGTTCTGTTGCTTTCTCTTTAGAAATTCGCTTTCTCTCTCCCGTCTGCAAATAGACCTGATCGTTTCTGCCGAGAAACAGTTCAATACCTATTGTAGTCTAGGCTGCAGTTCACTTCCTTGATCAATGGGTACAATATAAACATCATATAAAACACGGAAATTTGTAAGAGTTACCAGTTGAAAACAAAGTATCATATCAAGAACAGTTATATCCAAGAATATCGTAAAATGAAACGTAAGTGTTCAATTTGTAGTGTTTCAAATATTGAGTTCGTGTTCCAGAAAAATCAACGCAAAATTGTACGACCAATAACATGGAAAAAAGGTTAATTGATGAGGAGTGACTCTTTCATTTGTCAAAAGTTGCTACGAAATTGTATAAGCACATTGATACCATGACCGAAGACCCATTACAGGACCATCCAGTATAGGCACTACAGGTATGTTATATAAAGAAGTTCATATAATTCTGTTTAATTTGAATTCTTCTCTTGCCAATTATTACTGAACATTTTATTTTTGACTTCTTTTAGAATCGTGCGAAGCAACCAGTCACCGAAACGATTGCCTTTTGCAGGACCGTCCGGCATTGTTTTTAAACTTTCCCTACCAAAGTAAATAATAAAATAGAAATTATTTGCATGATTTCCAATCAATCAATTTTTAATCAATAATTTGTTATATTTATTTACAGGCTCATTAGGCTCTTCAATATGAATCGATCGGTACCATAATAACACGTTTTGTCTGACGACAATGGTACTGTAACGCAACAGGATAAATTTGAAACAAAGATAGCAATGAGCGGTATAGGATTTTTAACCACACTGCCGCGAGGATTGAGGTCTGCATACATAGGATTATGCGAGAGTTGATGTTTCCCAATATGTAGCCAGCAAGTGAAAGTAATACAACAACAGGAGGAATAATGTCAGTGCCTAAAGAGGATTAAGTAGAGCTTCGTTAGAGAAACGCTAATGCGTGTTCGTAATTTTATAATAGCGACGATATAAGTCGTGTGCCCAGGAAAAAGGGATTAACGAGGTGTCCACTAAAAATAGAATATTTCAATACTTTTCCATCGGAACAAAAACGGCCGCATAGAAATGTCACTTTAGATGAATGAATCGTTGCGCTCTCAGAAAATTTTTCATACACTCTTATTTCACTCTAACATGTTCAGTCGTGTTCAGGCATGCCGTCGAAACAGGAAGAACTGCGCGCGCGTTAGTCGCAATTCTTTCCGGCGAACGAAGATCGTGGAAAAAATACATTGGACCATTTTTGTCGTGAAAAAGTTCCGGTATCCACCGCTAGTACCGTATCCTGGCATGCATAGAGTAACCCGGAAGAAAGGTTGCGGCCGTCAGCGAAAATAATGAATGAGAAAACGCTCCGCTCGCTGCTGTGTTTCAACAACAAGTTCGGTAAGTCAACGGGAAGCAGCCGAAAGTTCCATTGTTCGAAGTCACTCATCTGCAAGACGCTAAAGAAGAAGGAATAGTGTGTAGAAAGAAAACCAGATCCCCAGAGTACACAGATCGAGCAGATTCAAACCGTGAAATCCCAATGCCGCTGGATGACTCGGAATTACGGCGGAAAATCTTTCGTTCTGGACGACGAAAGCTACTTTCCTCTTTCGAAGTCTCAGATACCGGGAAACGACCGATTCTACACTAAGGACAAATCTACTACTCCTCCAAAAGTAATGTATAAGTTCAAGCACAAATTTGAATCGAAGGTTATGTTATACATCGTAATATCCGATAAAGGGTATTTCGAAGCCGTGGTTCAAACCAAGCGGTTTGGCCATCAACCAGGAGGTGTACCAAAGAGAGTGTTTGCAGAAAATACTCATCCCATTTCTTAAACAACATCACTCGGATGGCAAATACGTGTTTTTGGCCGGACAGAGGCATCATCGCACTACGCAAAAAAAACGCTAACGTTTTTGGAGGCCAAAATATACCATATGTCCCAAAGACCGGAATCCGACAAATTTGCCACAGTGCCGTCCTATCGAGGATTTCTTCGGTCTTTTGAGCTCCATGGTATACAAGGATAATTGGAAGGCCAAGAACACCAAGCAACTTACCAACGGGATCAAAAGCTGCATCCGAAAAATCGATGTGGCTGCCGTCCAACGGTCATGTTCCAGCATAACGACTAAGCTGCGCCACTGTTGAACCACAGACCATATGACAATATTCACTAAACTTAGTTTGAAGATTTAAGTTGACCCTTTTAATAAAATAAATCAGTTTGAACAAAACTTCACTGGTATTTTTTCCTGACCCATTCTTTTCGTTCTCATTATTTAGTGGACACAGGTATTTGATATCAACAGTGAAGAAGAAAGTGAGATCTACATACAAAGAAGGTGGAGTTTATGCAATTTGCAGGAGGCGATACTCCATATTTAAAGATACTCATCCTGATATTAAGATTGGATTTTCGATGTTCGCCGGTAACCGTCAAAGCACTTGCATTTTGGCGGAGACAAATTGGCGCCATACGGTTGTGCGCTGCGTTTACCGCCCAAGACATTAGGTCGATTTTTAAAACACTCCAGAAGTAAAACAATTACTTCCAGATGGTTGTTCAGTCCTACCATGACAATGTTTTCAAAGATGAATCTGTCAAAATCCCAGATGAGCGTTTGCTGGCAGCAATGTTGCGAGAAGTGTCCGGGATGCAGCTTTCGGCGAGTGAACTGTATGACCGATTCTTAATGGCCGGTGCACGTTGAGTCGATTACAATTCAAACAATGGCAGTAAACAGAAGATGCAGTGTGGACCTAGTTGAAGATGGACACTACAAGGAATTTATTGAAACTTTTTAGAAGGAATTACTCAGTTGTATTGCCACATATACTTTACGGCTGAGCGACAGGCAGACCTATTCAAAACGCGTGAAAGGCAATTTAAAAGCTGACTGGTGTATCATGATCTGTGATTTTCAGAGGTGTTCATTCGTTGTGCGGGATGCAGTTCAAGGCTTTCATTGGGCAGGCATACCTCAATGTACTATTCGCAGCTAATGCTATCTGTTTGACACATGAAGAATCAGATGATTTGAAGTTTACCGGTACTATTGCAGTTGCTGATTTCGCTAGGCTTATGAAATCGTGTCAAAGCAGTGCGTCTTTTTTTTGACTCAATGCATGGCGTGCGTAAAGTAAGTTATCGGGTTTAGAAAGAAAATTTATTTTCTTCTCGAGATGGATCTGGAAATGACAAAGTGGAGATGACGCTTTTAATTTGGCTGCAACGGCCAAGAGATTTTAGCATAGATGCCGAGTGGAATATTTCGCTCACTTGTCATGGCAAGGGCCACCTTGTTGATGCTTTTGGGAAGGCGTATTGAAACGAGAAATGCTGCGATGTGCAACTGCAAGATCATCACACAGCAACGGCCGAAGAGCTTTGTGCATGGGCTATCTTCTAAGCCGGGCACTCGAAACTACACTATCAATTTTTTCGGAATCCGATTATAATAAGATAGGCAGAAAATTAAAGATCATTTACCTCACACGTGTGACAGAGCAACCCTCAGGGACTCAGTCATTCCATAGTGCAAACCTACAAAACGAAGAGTACAGTATTGTGAAGCAAAATTCATTTTCAACGGAAGAACGATGTACCAAAATTGTTATGAAAAAACTAATAAACAAAACATGATATGTATAAAAGTGTATTTCTTCTGTACTAACATGTACATCATGTCGTACGACTTCAAAGTGTTTTTTCTTGAGCACTAAGCACTAAACTAAAGCTATTTGGTAATTTTAAAGCCTTATCCAATGACTGAAAGAAGGTAATCGTCAAAAATACAGCAGGACCCGTGTCGGTAATGGCAGGAAGCCTTAAGACTGATTCAGATGTTATACTAGGTACGTAAGTAACTCATAGATTTCATTAGTCATGGGTTTGATTGGATGGAGAGCGCATGTGAAACTCTACCATGCACATCACTTCATCGTTTCTGACGGGCGAAACGTATAAAATATGAAGGAAATATGACACATTATTTAAAAATAGTATCTCCAAAGCGACGCACGAACATCTCCAGATTTCACGATATATTATGTGAAGATCGAATGCTCTTTTCGATCTAAAAATACTAAAACAAGGAGTCATTAGGGCCCCTCATGATCAAATTCAGAAGAAAACTATTTGTTTTGTATTTTTCCCATACAAAAAATTGATATATTCAAAGGTTTCGTATCTTTGCTTGGAAATTCAAAAATATCCAATGCAATGGCCAATAGAAATGACTACTAAATCGGTTAAACAGTTTAGGAGTTATAAATTTTTGAAAATTGAAGGTTCCTGAAAAATCACGATTTTGGACCAGTCCCTGACATGAAAGGTCAGTCTAATAACGAAATAAAAAAATACAGGTCTAATATTTTACGATGTTGAACAATCCTACAAAGATATTATAAAATTCACAGAGATCATTATAACTTTTCCTTAGATTATATATATATATATATATATATATATATATATATATATATATATATATGTCAATTTCAAATCCTTAATAATAATATATATATATATGTATATGTATATATATATATATATATATATATATATTTATATATATATATATATATATATATATATATATATATATATATATATATATATATATATATATATATATATATATATATATATATATATATATATATATATGATTTGAAATTGACAGCAGGCTATCTTGCAGCATTTTTAAAAACAACAATATTTATTGTTGAAATGAATAACTTTAATGGACGAATCAAAAGAAAACACAGGTAAGCCGTGAGTCTCCATTAAAATTTGTTGAAGCTATACATAACCCGTTTGAATTTACAACATATTTTTCTGCGTGTAATATATGTGTGTAGTCCCTTACCCGCCTGGATTTCACTATTGCTTTGCTACATAAGGTCGGTATCGTATTCGAAAGAAACTTCTTTTTCTATACCAAACCAATCGTTTACTGAAACGGAAAACTAAAAAATCGAAAAAAAATTTCTGTAGCAGTGTCCACCTGAAAAGAATATGAGAATTTGTAAGGTTTCGACGCAAACTAATGGGAGCTGTCACTTTTACTTTCGGAAAAATATTCCACAGTAAGGATGCTTTTGTGGCCACTCACAAAGTGTGATAGTGGGGGCTGCAAAATGGTGAGTCGACAACTGTGATGGAGCGTGCGTCCCCGCAACATAGCTCTGGTCCTCACAAGTTCCTACCTCATGCTTCCACGGGTCAACTGATGACAAAGACCGCCAGCTAAGGGTTGCGTACTTAGCTGGTAGTGCAGCCTGGGCACTGTTGTCCTTCTGACTTCAGCTAGATTGAGGAGGTGCGTGCCGAGCGTCTGTCCACCAAGGAGGTGCGGCTCAAACAGCGGCTGAGTAAGAAACGCTGTATCTCGTCAGCTATACCTTAGGAGGCAGTCCCACCAACGCAATGTAGCCAGCGCGGTAAGATAGCATGCTGAAATCTTACCCTACCACGAAAAATGTAAGTATTCTTTATTTTGTGAGATTTTTCCTCATTTTATTGCCCACAACTATTTTATAAGGAACAGTAGAAATTTGCAGTACATTTACTAGTGCAAATAAAAACAAAAATAAATGTGTTAATTGAATCTAAAGTTCAGTATAGCCGTGAAATTTTCATTTTGTCTTAATTTTTATAAATCATTTATGCTAAAAATGTCTACTGTTCCTTTAACAACTATATAACGGGGATTCCCTGGGGGGGTAGCCTAAGGCAGTCGAAGGATTTGTTGACTGGACAAGGGTTCGTGGAGTCGCCAGTCCCTTGTCATGCGAAGACACGCGGCCTTCTGGCCGTAGTCTTCCGAAGGTCCTCACTGAGATCGGCTGACCCTGCTACAAGAAGCCATCACGTAGGCTATTCACTCAGAACAACCTGCTGAGAATAGTCCTGCAGCCATAGGTAATCCTTGCACTGATGGTGGGTTCTTATTGCACATCATCACATCATCACTCACAAAGTGTGATGGTGGATTTTCATTAAGAAAACAAGGTAATTTATATTAAAGCTACTCACAAAATGGAATAGTGATTTACTGGTTCCAAGATATGTGGCCCAGCGAGCATGGCGAACGAATAATATGGAGCACAATTAATTATGATCCCCACCACATCCGGCGAACCAGCACATCTCACCGGAAAGCAGCTTTATTGTTCTTCTTTGTGCACTCGATCACTCGCGCCAGCGAATCATAAGAAAACGCGTTATGCCCGATAGCAAAATATTGCGCAACAAACCCTCGACACAATCGTTCACAGGTGATGCCCGACGCAAGCTCCTTGTTTTTGGCAAACTGTCAACTTGCACAACTACACTCTGAAAACCATTTCACAACTGGAATCGATAACTGCAAGAAGCAAGTTGAACGTCCCAAAGAGTAATCTACACTTTGAATCACGATTAAAGGATTTCGCGAAATAAGGGTCCCAGAAGCTTTCCGCGTCTTCTGTCAACTTTATGCTTCTATTGATTTCCAAGCTCATCTGATTAGTACCAACCGAGGGAGACTTAGTCCTATACCCAATACATTCCTTATCTCCAATCCGCTCAACAAATCGCAATGTTTTGTGATATGGTGAGCGGAATATTATAATTTGAGATAATTTAATACGGACGTCTTCCAAACTTGGAAGATCGAAAGGTAATCGGTGTGCAACGACCTGGTACCTCATAGCAAAATGCTTAGAGGCGTAGGTGCTTAGAGTTGATGAGCTACCTCCCACTAGTATTCAAGACCCGATTGTATACACAAAAAATACGCAAAGCATTCTACCAGAACCTTACCTTATGGTGATTCTCCTCGAACTCTTACGGACTTAGATTTGTTCTTGGGTCCATTTCCCATTTTGAACCTGACCTTTTCGAGCGCGAAAACTTGTTCACTTGACTAAAATGATTACTCACCTTGACAGTAACAACTCTGAATCACAAGTCCTAATATGAATCAAGAACGACAAGTAATATTTTCATTTTCATTTTTTTCATTTTGCAGCACTTGGTGGGGCAATAAGAGCGCAAGTCAGTCCAAACCGATGGTAAAGGAGGGGTAATGGCGAACTAGTCTATTCAGACCACATGAACTCCATGGGAAGGAATAAGGATAGGTTAGGGTAGGTGGTTAAGGTAGGGCGTTTTGGACCGGTTAAAAATGCAACAAAAAGAAAATCATAAGTCGAGCACTTGACACTGAAGAAGCCTGTAAGTCGCAAACGAAATAGGCCTATCTGTCAGAAGACAAGCCTTCTCCAGTGGAATTTAAAGGAACTTGCTCGCGTTTACTAGTGATTACTTTAGAAAAGTGTTTCAATGTTTTATTTGTTATTTCAAAAAGCGATCAAATGAAGAGTTAATTTGAATTTATCCTTGTTTCCCAATCACAACCGTTCTACTAACTCGCTCAAAAAGTTTTTTTTAAATAGTGTTTTTTTTTTTAAAAGTGAAAGTGATCATAAAATCTTTAATTTACAATTCTGCATTACAATGATATACTGCAAATCCCGAAAGGACAGCGAGAGCCATTCTCCGTAGTTCGTATTAATGTGATCAGGCTATTTGAGATGCCACTGAAAATTTCATGTTGTTCTTACGCTGCAAGTTGCTATATCAAAGTAACATCTCTCTTTGATTTGCTATAATTTGAAAGTCGGCTGTCGTTAGCGCACATATTTAAAATATAATTTATATTAGAATTAGAATAAGAATTGTAATTTAGGTATGTTTGGTGTTTATTCAATGAGAATCAATGAATAAACAACAATGAAAGAATGGCCACGCCAATGAAAACTGCACCTCCTGTCGTGTCCCTTGACTACTTGATGTCAGGCGTCTACAAATTGTTTCTAGCCTCGTCATAGCGTAAATTGCGGCAAAGCATGTCGATAGCACACCTCTGAGTTCCTAAACGGGCCCCCGCATCCCAAAAAACACAATACTTATGGCCACGGTCTAGAAGTCCACTGCATAGGAAAGTCTATGACACAGTTCAAACTACCACCTCAAATTGAATATTAAATGTTTTCAAAATTGAATAAATCTATCTATGATTAAATTTTTAGTGATTTGCGGCCCAACCCGCCAATATCACACTCAACTTTAGTGCCTGTATACATGCGTGCTACGACGTGGCTATTAAATAGAAATAGGAGCGAGTGTGATATTATCACTACTTTGTGTGGCTGGACCTTTGGTTTTCCCATGAATGGTTCATTAGAGTAGAGGGTCATACAATGACATGACCTAGCGACATCTATCATAAATCAGCTATCTCCAATGAATCATGAACATGAGATTAGGCCCTCCCACCAGCGCCCAGGTACAAAATCCAGCCATGGAGAGGGAATCAAGAACGACAAGTAATATTATCAATAAATATTCGGAACAAGAGAATGAACGAAACCTAGTTTTTTTTTATCAACGCGTACACTTTATGTATTTAGAATAATAAATGTTATTTTCTTTACAATTGAACCGAATAGCCTGACACGATTTCAAAACTGGGAAAACGAAACAATCATAATCCAATACCTACTAACTTGTTTGACGGTATCCAATAGGGGCAACCGAACCATTTATTAACCATAGAACTGAACAGTAATTCACGGATTAATCGTTCGCCATTGAGAGTTTGCTCTAGTAATCATCGCCACGAGATACTATCTCCTTGCAGGTGGGACGCAACATGATCGTGTGCTCGTACTGCGCGGTGTAGCAGCCTTTCACGTCGCACAGCGGAGGATATGCTTCAACGACACCCTTGTCGCAAAGATCCTTCAGAGCCATCTGGTATTTAGTGGCTCCTGCTCGGTCCAACCAACGTTTGCAGAATGCCAACGTTCCGAAATTTTTATTAATCAGCCCTAGCAGCTGCTTGGACGACTGCAAACGCAGCGGGACAAACGGTGTATCGAAATTTTTCATATAATGCGAACAATCCATATCGTCATGAACCATACCACGACCAGTAGAACCGAACGTTTCGATGGCATAGAATTCGTTTTCCTCCATGCGGGTCGTTTCGCCGCCTTTCACAATCGGAACAGTCTTACCGGAGTGGATGCGATATGGACTAATCGAGTGACCATTAAGGTTACGGATACTCTTGACTTGGTATGTTTTACCATCCAAATCTATCTCGTACGACTCCATTACTTCTTGAATGGCAGCTCCTATGTCACATAACCTGGCGGGGCACAAGTGAATTTAAATTTAAATATTCTATTCGAAATATAGCTCATTCACTCACCTGACATCAATTCCAGCTTCTCGTATTCCGGTATTGGTGGCATCTTTGACGGCCTCCAGCAGTTTGTCGTACTTCGGGTTGAATGAAAGTGTAAACGCACAATCGATAATGCGACCCTTAATGTGGGTTCCGAAATCAATTTTGGTTACGTCGTCGTACTGGAGCACAGTTGGATCTCCAGCGTTGGGGGTGTAGTGAGCCGCACAATGGTTCCTAGAGCATCCTGTTGGAAAAGCCAATCCCGCCTCAAGTCCTTTTTCACCAACCAACCTTCGAGCGGTGTTCTCCAATTCCTCGCAGATGTCAATCATCGTCATACCTGGCTTAATCCACTTCTGCATATACTGTCTCGTCTGTCGGTGTGCTTCAGCAGCTAAGCGAAGCTCGTTATAGATGTCTAAGTGCATGCGATCGAGTGCTCGTTTTTCCTCACTAGTAAAGCGATCCTTTGCCGTAGTCGCGTCTGGATACTGCATGATCTCTCCTTCAGGGTATTTTCCGTCCTTAAATTGTTCAACAATGGGAACCGATGGTGCTACCAGTTTACCAGTACTTCCAGAAACCCCTGTGGCCTTTTTCTTGTTATTACGCTTCTTCTTCTTCTTTTTAGCGGCATCAGCACCTCCCTCGCCAACGGGTCCTTCCTCATCATCATCGTCCTCATCGTCATCAGCTACTTCTTTCTTCTGCTGTTGTTTTTGTTGTTGTTGCTGCTGTTTCTTTAGTTTTTCAACCTCTTTCGCTGCTGCCTTTTCTGCTTCACGTGCCGCTTTTTCAGCTGCTTCCTTTTCAGCAACCGCCTCTCTTAATGCCGCAGCCTCTGCTTTTTCAGCAGCTATAAAGATGAAGCAGTATTATTGTTTGAGCTCTCCGTGATGCTTGAGCAGATAATTAATGCAGTAAGCTCAGACATAATAAAAGAAAATTTCATGACCTTATCCAACACATAGCAAACCAGGAAGAAAAAGTCATGCATTCTTCCTCCACACGCATTAGGGTTGTTGATATCTTGTTACTCACCGGTTTTCTTTGGCCTCTTGGGTTTCTTCTTCTTTTTCTTATCATCGGAAGCATTTTCATCTGCATTCTCGTCGTTAATTTCTTCCTTTTCCTCATTATTAGAAAGGTTTTCACACGAGTCTGCAGGTTTGGTTTCAACAGCCGCCATTTTCACTTCAAAATATACGATTTTCCGTTCTTTAACACCCCTGCTTCAGATTGCCGTCTACGGAAGAAAGGGGCCAAAATGTCTTACTCGCGCTAATGTCTGCTCACAGGGAAAATGCGTGCATGTGCTGCAAAGAGTATACGTGAAAACAGGATGAAGGAATGACAAATCATCAAGTTCATGTGTATTCGTGTACCGAAAATACTGAACATACCAATCGTGATGTCACTGACTGCATGCATAGTATATGGAGCCCTGCAAATGTAGCTGTGACATCGCTTGTATCGTAAAGTGATAACATTTACACATCTACGCCATCTTATTACACCTCGGAAATCCAGTGTCTTGATTTGACAGTTGTTAGGATTTTGATTGAAAATTACCGAGTACTTCAAACCTAAACTACTTAAAATTGAGTTTCTTAAACCAACTTGACAGCTAAGAGCAACGTTACCGATCCGTAGTACACGCTATTCTGAAGTACTGATTTTTGAGTCAACCACTGGGTAGATGCGAAATAGCGTGTAGATTGTCTAATCATAACTTAATCATAACTCATATAACCAACAATCAATATGCAACTAGCGATTTGAAATTGGTTCACTGTTGTAGAACCCCTTGGTCCGAGGTACACCTTGAAGCCAGCACCTTACTATACATATTTGCGCCTTTGTTTTGATTTGCTGTG
The DNA here is from genome assembly GCA_034211315.2 of Aedes japonicus. NCBI lineage: Eukaryota > Metazoa > Arthropoda > Insecta > Diptera > Culicidae > Aedes > Aedes japonicus. The sequence continues at coordinate 32,044 of JASCZW010006145.1, read as the reverse complement.
TTATTTTTACAGAATGTTTGAGAGTGTGTTCGTGTAAGTTCATTACTAGGGGCGCATTATTGGGATCGAGCTTGGGACCGATGTGCTAGTACTGACTGAGCCAAGAAAAAAAATCGTATTTGTATGGGACCTACTGGTCTTAGAGTTAGTCTATAGTTATAACTATACAACTTTTGGTTTTCGTTTGACTTGAACATTTTTGAGCAAGAGAAAAAAAACTCACGAACACAAATAAAAAAAAAATTAATAGCACAGAAACCAGACATCGAAGCTGGAGTGCCCTCCGAGTATGTAAATTACTGTAACTGCAATTTTAAATTACAGTTCGTTTCTGTAAGTTTTGGTGAATCGTATGAAGATGGCGCCACTTGCCCGCCTCGATATTTGGATAGTCTGTCAATTTTAGTTCGGTGAAACCTAGACTACATGCAAAAAAATACGCACCCGCATAATCACAAACCATTACTGAACTATTTAACTTATTGATGTGGATCGCATCCATTATTGTTACGTCATTTACACTTATAGTTGACAACTATAAACTAACAATCTCCACTTTAGTTTCAACAATATATCAGATGGTAAAAGGCCAGATAACAATATGCTGAATAGGCGGTTAAGTTAGGTTACCATTAAAAAATGGCAATTTTCACGAACAAAATTTTAGCTGTACTCTTTGTCAAAAAGTTAGTATATAATCCAGACCGAGTGCAGACAATAATTAACCTTTCAATGACAATATGGCAAACAATAACAATTTGTGTTAATGTAGAGGTCGTATGGTGAAAATGAGATTAAACTATTCGATAACAATAACATAAAATGTGATAATATATCTTATATTCGAAATACAGTTTCGACTATATAGCAAATTGTTTTTCGTTATGCGGGCAGTTATACCAATTCAAAATAGGAATTAATTCAACTAAAATATTGATTTAAATATGGACCAATGAAACTGATGAACTAATTCAACAAAAACGTTGAGTTGAAAAAAAAAACTTCATGTTTTATATGTTTTATTGCTCAAAACAAAATGTTTTGTTAAACCAACTACACGCATTTGTTGAAATAATAAACAATGATGAAGTAATTCAAGAAAACCTTTGAGTTGAAATAAAACTTCTTGTTTTATAGAATTGAACATCGTGTTTTATTGTTCAAAACAAAATGTTTTGTTAAATCATCTAAACGCATTTGTTGAAATAATCCTGAATAATAAACATTGAAGAACTAATACAATAAAACCATTTGATTGAAATAAAACTTCATGCTTTATAAAACTGAGAATCATGTTTTATTGTTTTTAAATAATTACCGCACCATATTCCGCCTGCCGAACGGCGTGTTGGAAAGCATGAATTGGACTTTGCAGGAGATGACATCGTGTATGTGGTTGGATGCAGGACTCGGGAAGAACTATTGTGGAGAGGCAGTCATAATGGCAGCTTATTTTCTAAATCGTCTTCCAAGTTGTGCTGTTTTTCCAGTTATCTGCAAAGAGAATAATTCGTTGATAATCTGTTTTACAAATAAACATGTTTATACATATACTAGAAAAACCCAGGCAGAGGCAGCAATATGGCAGCTATGAAATGTGCCCTCATAGGGAACGTCCATTAATTACGTCACGCAAAAAATGACCTTTTATAAACCCCCCCTTCCCCCCCTTGTCACGTTTTTTGTATGGACCTTCAAATTTTTTTGTATGGATCGTCACGTTTTCCCAAACCCCCCCTCCCCCCTTACTGCGTGACATAATTAATGGACCTTCCCATACATATATTTTATAAAAACAATAAATTAACCATTTTAGTTTAAAACGACGTTTAAAATAAGTATGATTGTTATAAATCAAATATTATTTAAACGAATACCATACAGCGGTGATTACTTTAAATAATTTGATTGGTTTGATTTCAGTTGAATTTTAAATTGATTTGGAACTTTTTCATTAATTGAAACAAATAGAAAACTTGTATTGAAGCGCAACAAATCACTTTGTTGATTTAAAACAGAGTGATTTCTTATCGTGAAACAATAATTTGGTTTAAACAATAAATGAAACATTTGAGTTAAACGATAAATGTGGTTGTTATAAAGCAAATATTATTTAAATTTATATCACACAGCAGTGATTACTTTAAAAAAATATATTGGTTTGATTTGAATGGAATTATGAATTGATTTGGAACTTTTTTATGAATTGAAACAAACAGAAAGCTTGCGTTGAATACCAACCTAGGGGGGAGACATCTTTAATTTTCGCATTAAATCGTATATATTACTAATACCCAAGGGGTGGATCGCTTAGCACACTTTTCTCCTGTGCTATTTTTTTGGAGTGTGTCAACAAGCGTTGCAATGTTCTGGGAGTTCCCGTTATGTGCCGAAGGTGCCGATGTGTTGACAGCCCTTATTGTTATTTTCTGCTGAGCCTGGTAACCAGGCAATGCATATTGGTAAGGTTGCTGGTTTGTTATTTCTATAAGTTCAACTGCCAAAAGTGTGCCTCAGTGTGCCACACATGTGGTATGGATTGAAAATCGAAGTGCCGCTGTAAGGAAACATATTCGTCTATTGTGTAAGATACCGTGACTGGCACACTGTTCTCAGTGACTTACCCTTGCTAAGGCCGTTCCCAACGCTGAGTTTCATGTTTGTTGCAAACTGCTTGCCAGTTTTAAATTTTGGAACTGTCAAAATTAAAACAAAAACACGTTAATCGCAATGCCATGTTTTAAAAATATTGGTCGATCTTAATTTCGCGTTAAAAAAATCACTTGCAAAACAAACTAAAAACCGCTAATTTGACAGTGATCATTCATAACAGCTGCCACAACTACAAAGAAACCCAGTTTAAAACAATGTTGCATCCGTGTTTCAAATCGCGTTGAAAATAAAACAGAGCTGTACAGCAGTTGTAAATCTGTTGTAAAAATTTGCTCGAAAAGTAGAACTGCAACACATCATTGCGAATGGCTTGTTTCAGTTCTAGTTGTAAACTAAAACAGCCCATACAAAGTAGAACAGCGTTGGGAACGGCCTAATGCCACTAATTCAAGATTAAAATATTAATCTTGACAATAATGTGATTTAGAATAAATTCGTTTTGGAGTGTACATGTTAGTTTGAAAGATTGTCCGTATTGGCTCTTGCTTATTGGTATTCGTGAGATGTGGAAATGTATAGTGGTGTTTGTGTTTTGTCTCAATGTTTACCTTTTTACACGGAACAGCTGATTATGGTGATGTCAAATTATCAGCTCACAGTATGGAATGTTACGGTAGTTTGACGTCATCACCCACGTGCTCAGCAATGTTTACAATACTTTTGCTTCCAACACAAGTAAACTGCTCGATGTGTCGGACCTAAGCTGAACGACATTGACTTGCCACCAGGTGACGACCGTACGTCAACAAATTAAAAAAAAGCAAACCATGCGCGATAACTATATACTGTTAATAAAATTATAGCATTGTATTGACAGTTTATGATATTATAATACCGTATAATGATATTATATTGTGCCTGTAGACAAAAATCGGAAGTGACGTGTCGCTCGTCAGGCTATGTATCTCCAGCGAAGTTCATAATATGTCTATAGTATGTAGTCTTTGCTTTGGTATGCGCGATTCACAAAACTTCGAGGAATGTCTTATACTAATCTGATTATTATTTTTTGTCAAATCGTGCGCATAATCTTAAAACTTATTAGAATAGCATTTTTCATAAAGAATAGCATTGATATTTTGTATACATTCATCTTGTGCAAACTAAAATACGTTAAAAAGCACAAGATATTACCAACTGTTTGAAAAATATGGCAACTATAACAAAGACAGCACAACATGATCAATGCACTATCGTTTTTGTTTTCGTTTTTCTTTTTGATTTTTTATTCCGTCTACGAAATCGTGCATCGTTGTTCGTTTATTTACTAGTTTTGCTGAGTTGCGGCTAAATTTCAAACATTGAAGGCAATAAAAAACAACAAATGGAACCTAACACAAACACGTAAGTAGCAGTAATACTTTCTATTAAACATTATTTGACTTTACAGTATGCCCCACACAGGTACGAGGACGAGAAACATTTGGAGGAGATGGAAGACACATCGGAGATGGGTGATACGAGAACTGGTGTTTTACTTGCCTACACATCTTCTCCACGGCCTTCCACTTCCTATGACCCACTGCAGCTTCCGGAAGACATACTTGAAATGTCGAACTTTTTGCCCGCTGATGATTTGGAGATTGATGCTCTGGATGATGACAATTCACAAAATGACGATTCGAGTGTGTCAGATGCTGCTGAAGAAAGTTATTTGCACTTTTTCAAAGCATCGATTTTTCGACGGCTTTATCGAGGACAAATGCGCCCAAGAGAAGGGGGAACCAAGAATGTTGTTGGTTCCATAAAGGACGTTCTGGAATGCATTTGGAAGTCGACTGCTCAGCATATGTCGAGACAAATGGATTTCGATGATGGTGGGCCAAAATGGGCCGAAAAGCAACAGCCGGGCCGAGAAGATATCGAGAAATTTGTCACTTTACAAGATCGAATAAAAAAGAAGGCATACAATATTAATGCAATAACTTCTCGATTGCTTACGTCATGGAGACGGAAAGAAATAAAATTGTTTGTTCATCCATATTCCGTCAACGTTGAATGTAGCACGTAAGCTCGAGGGCATGATATCTAAGGGAAAAGCAGCGGAGGAAATTATCGCTGCCGTCCAATCAGCAGTGCGGCCGGAGGAATCAGAGCTGAGCAAAGTATTGACGGACAGTGTGACTAACTGTCCAGATATTGATCACACTTAGAATGATAACCGAAATTATGGTGTATGTATGACCGAAGCTGGATTTTTAATTAAATAAAAAAAGGTTCTTAGTTTTTCTGGTTGTTTTCTTCTTTGAGTCATACTAAACGAAAACTTTGGAAAATCAACTACTCAGTTATAACTTTCAAACCTAGATTATTCGGATCTTGCTTTAGTCTTTTTTCAGGGTAAAAATTGCCATCGGGGTAATAACCACAATGAGCAAATAGATTTTAACATGGATATTGCATAAAATGGATCATAGCATCACATAGGTCTCTCATTATAGGAACATTTTCTTGGTGAGTTCTTTGCAACCTTTTTTTGACGAGGCCGAAAATGATTTCAATAGGGTTGAAAAAGGGACAGTACGCAGGGAAGAATATGGGAATACACCTATGGATCGCAGATATCTAATAATGTTTGCATCGCAATGAATTTTGGCACCGTCCAGAATCCAAACTGAATGGAACCCCGAATATTGATGGGCTTTTGGATTTCGTAACGCAAATTCTCGACAGCAATCGAAAAATTTAGCATGGTTGAAAGTGCCGTCTGTCCAAAAACTATCCAAAATTCCTTCAGCTTCCAGAAAGCACAAAATCGACAGGAGGACGGCGGCAAAATTTACCACTGAAAATTATTTTTTGTCACCACCCCACCCACCACCACCCTTCCGGCGCAACATGTCCCTATTGTCAAAACTGACCTCATCAAGGAACACCAAGTTATAAAGGTCCCACGGAACGGCTAGAAGCTCTCGCATAAATCTGACTATCTCCTCCTCCCTTATTTGGATAGCCCTCCTTTCAATCGTCTTCCATGAGAGTCCAGCTTCGTGTAGGATTGAACAAACCGATGAATCGCTGATACCTATATGAAACGTCTTCTGAAATCTTTCCTTAGCTTCCTTAGCACTTGAATTTTTTTGTAAAACCCTTTGTTTTCGCTTGAATAAACCTTTGTTTTTGCTTGAAGAAACCTCTCCTTCAAATTTGCGTACCCAAGAGTAAATTGTTGACAAACTTTTGCCGTAAATTTTTGCAATATCCTTTCTGGAGATTCCCATGTAATAACGTCCATATAGTGCATGGTACACGGTATTTGGTTCCGCTTGGTGTTTGTGAACTGCATGGACAATAATGTTAGCCATCTGGAATTACAATATGACAGTGATTTACAAGTGATGAATAACTCATGATTAACTATTTACCACGTTAGTTCAAGAGTTGCGTAAAGTTTTTAAACCATAAATTGCAGCATTATACGGTCTTGGTTTCAAGAGTTTTTTTTGCTTACGGCAATTCCACTTTGTTTGTTTGCCAATTTCAAAACATTTAAATTAAAAGTGACAGTTCCATTGACATCTCTTCTAGAAATCTTCGCGTCGCTGGACTCTCCAGCGAATTGCAGAGATAGTGCTGCAGCAGACAATAATTTCATTCTTGTTCACTAATTAGCTCATACACACAAAGAATAATCATTGATAGAATTAAAAAAACCATTGCTAAAATTGAAAAGTTGCGTTGGTTCTTTTTCGTAGAAAGCGGTTTGCTTTCACAACGAAAACGTTCAAACTGTCAAATCAAAATTTTGCTGCTTGGTACATTTAAAAGTTGAAACTTTCAAAACGAATTGTAGAACTGTCAAATCGAAACCGTGGCATTGTTGAAAATGAAAGCAAATTGTTTTTATTTCAAAATAAACTTTCAACCTGAAGGTGTCATGCAATTCAAATAAAAGTAAGCTGTTAAGATTGAAATAAAACATATTTTTAACATGAATTGTTTTTCTATCTTTTTTTTCAATATTAATAAGATTAATAAAAGAAAATCATTTGTTTTTTAATAAAAATCGGATACATGTAATTAATAAAACATTATTTTTTTCGTTTTGTAAACAAATTTTTCTTGGTTCTGGTTCATGCACTAAACAACGTTTTCCTAACTCAAGCATATTCCTCACTCAAAAGCTGCATTCGGAATATATTAATCGTCTAAATGTACGATTTTGGAGTCGTATTTTGCTCGCCTTCAGGATATAACAGCATTCCCAAACACACTGTTTCGGCCGGAGGGGTGCCGGAAAGCGAATCATTGGACGATGGACCGGTCGTCGACGGGGTTTGCTGGGATGGTTTCGTAGTTCGGATCCGATTCACTGCTGGTGAGAGATTGGAAGAACGTTGACTGTTGCTTCGTTGGGGTGTTATGCTTATTCATTTAACTAAAAGAGTTGTCCTGCGAGCTGGTATTATCGTTGGAAGGAGTACTTTGGCAGAGCGTACAACCACAATCATATGACTAGCGATTTGAAATTGGTTCACTGTTGAGAACCCGTCAATTACACTTGAGCCAGCACCTTGTTATATATTGCGCCTTTTGATTTGCTGTGTTATTTTGACAGAGATTTGAGGTGTTCATGAGTTCATTAAAGGTGCATTATTGAGCTTGGGACCGAGCTTGGACGATGTTCTGACTGACTGAGCCAAGAAAAAATCGTTTTGTATGGGACCTACTGGTCTTAAGTTAGTCTATGACAACTTGACTCTGAATACAATCTCCTAAAATCCCGAAAAATCCTGCACTGAGAAAACATACCACAGAACAATATCCGTGAGCAGGACGACTTTGACAGGTAAACCCGATTCTTTTTTTCTATCATACGAAGACGGCTTGCTTTTTATGTTGGTGGATTTGACGGTTCTACAATTTTCATAGTAAAAGAAATCACTTTTAAATTTACACACTGAACCGAAACATAACACTTTCAAATCAAACGAAGAACTTTCGTTGTAGACAATTTTACTTTTAATTCAATGAAAAATAGACACTTTTCAGAAGTAAAGTGCAAAACTTTTAATAAAATAAGATTTATTTTTTGTGTGTAGTATTGGCATTAAAATTAATGCAAGATTAAGTTGTCTCCTCCCTAGATACCAACCAAATATTTTGTTGATTCAAAGCAGAGTGATTTCTTAGGGTGACAAAATACTTTGTTCAAGCAATGAATTAATCATTTGAGTTAAAAAATAAATGTGATTGTCCTGAATCAAACAGCGGTGATTACTTTAAATAATTTTATTGGTTTAATTTGAATAAAATTTTGAATTGATTTGGAACTTTTTTAAGAATTGAAACAAATACAAACTTTGTTTTGAATACCAACAAAATATTTTGTTGATTCAAAGCAGAGTAATTTTTTTGCGTGTAGGTGCGTTGTTTTTCCAACGGTTTGCTTTTAAAAATTTACACAGTAAATTGGGGGAAAAATGTTCGAACCTGGATGTCCGTTCTCTGTATTAATAGTAAACATAAATTTTAAACTATGATACATTTATGATACATATGATGATACATATGATGATACATTTATGATACATACACTGAACCAAATAATCTTATGAATTTCATAAGGTTCAACTTATGAACGATGCTTTGGAATTTCATAAGGCTGACTTATGAATGGATTTTGTTTCACCGAACGTTGTTCTTGTACACCTTTAAGCTTTCCTGATTACAAGTGTTGATATATACTAGTGGGCAAGTCACTAGACCCACAACCTGAAAGTTCATGGTTCGAATCCAGGTTGCTCCATATTTTTATTTTTTCAACATCATTATATTTCATAAGATAAATTTATGAAATTCATACTGATTCCTTATAGCAAATAATCATAATGTTTTCTTATGAATATCGAAAGTTTATTTCGCTGAGTGTATGATTTTAAACTATGAACATATAATATGTCAGAGAAAACCATTTATGTGACATTCGTGCCAGACGTTAATTTATTATGAATTTTTACATATATTGAACTTATCAATATGTTAAAAATATGCATTGGAATGCGTGTATTTGATATATTATTATTAATGTATAAAATTCTAATGACTAGATAGATCGAATATGGTTTTAGCATAGAATTTATGCTTTTTAGAAAATTTGTTTTTCTCGGTGTACCGCTTCACGCGCAGCAATCGGGCTGCTAATTTTGAGCACCCGACTCTTCTCGAAAACCTCGCTGCCAGTTTAGTAGCGCGTTTAGCAGCGACCGGTACGGTGGTGAGTGATGATAGAGCGCTGCTAAATGGGCTTCTATACCCCACCGTTAAAGATACTCTAATAAAATTAAAAAAAAACTGAAACAACCTGCGCTTTTCATCAACGATGTACCGGATACGCTTGGTTGTAGAACTTATTTTTACATTAATGTAAAAATATAACCATTATTTTATTGAATGAGATTTCCTCTAATGAGTATTGTTTTTACCAATTGGAGAAATTTTCCCATATTATGACAGATGCGAATACTATTTGAAAATGGGTGTTTTTTACCCATTAATGGGGTTTTACAAACAACAGTGTATATCGGATATTCAAATAATAATACTTCAGGTTCAGAGTGTACGAAGCTAACGAAGTTTTTTCCCAAATGAATTGTTAGTCCTGCTTTCTTTGTTTGCTGTTTTGTTTGATGTGAACAATGTCATACTAAAATTATTGTATGATTGTTTGCAATTTGTAGGTATACAGTAAACTGTTAAACTTATATTAGAGTTACTTAGATTATATTTTTTAATTACACAAGCTTCAAATAATGGCACAAAGCACTAGCGTGCCGGCGGTTCTGGAAGGTACATATTTTGTTCAAGAGGAAATAGGTATGCACATCCTATGTATGGTTCCGATTGTACAGTGAATGACATTTTTGTTTTCACCAACAGACGGCTTACATTCGGATGATTCCAGCGCAGAACATATGCACAAACCTGGCGTCGCATTGCGTGAACAAGACCGATTCCTGCCGATAGCCAACATTACAAAAATAATGAAGAAAGGAATCCCATCCAATGGAAAGATTGCAAAAGATGCTCGCGAATGTGTCCAAGAATGCGTTTCGGAGTTTATTTCATTTATCACCTCCGAGGCCAGCGAAAGGTGTCATTTGGAGAAACGAAAAACCATAAACGGCGATGATATCCTGTGTGCGATGTACACGTTAGGCTTTGATAATTATGTAGAACCTTTGAAATTGTACCTCACGAAATATCGAGATGTAAGAAAGGATGCTAGTTGTGTTTGGGTTCAGTAAAAAATGTTCAACAACATTTACATTTCAGAGTACCAAAACCGAAAGATCAAGTCCTGAACAAACACCAGAACATCAGCAGCAATATGAAACAATCAATCAGGACTTCAGTTGTGAGTTGTAAATCGCGTTACCATACTGGAAACAAATTTTTGATCGCACTTCTAGTACCTTTTTATTCATGTAGCTCATCGTAAACGTATATAAATAAAACCATGATTAAAGTGTGATAACGATTTTACGAGAGGGATATAAAACTACGTGCGCTACTTGAATATTTCTTAAAGATTGAAAATTTAACCATAGGAAGTGTGTTTGGTTCTCGAAAACTTTGCGTTTGAGTCTTTGGTTTCGTTTATTTTGTCTCTTTTTTTACTATTGTAAAACATTTGATGTTAATTCTTTATATTTTGCAATTCACAGCTATTCAACCGTCAAACGCAAGCACTTCGGTATCCGGCAATGTTATTTACCAAGGATCAGATGGTGGTTATTATTTAAAGAGTAATTCTTTTTAGGATTAAGATTAAAACTAGCTCACACTTCTGTTACTAATTTATAAGGCGTTCAATCCTTCATGCAGAAAAAATATTGTTAAGCTTATATTAGACTGTTTTTTCAATGATCAAATATTTGTCATTGGCAGATAGGAATCAATAATGTCTGCCATCTATCTATCTGCTTATGAGAAATATTTGATTATTGAACAAATAGGCTTATAAAAGTTTTAGATGCAAATGATTTTGTATGTTATTTACATCTTAGTAGGTAAATAATCATATTTTCGAGCAGTTTTTAAACAATCATCTATCAGATTTAAAAAAAAAACTGAAACTATAAGCTATTCTCATTTTTCAAACTGAGCAAAAAAAATTGTCGAGGTTCTGTAAGATTTTTCTTTCAAAATATTTTCTATTCAAAATTATAAATAATACTACATATAATTTCTAGCGCAAACAAGATGCATGAATGTTGATATCAAGACAGGCTAAATCAAGTAATGAAGTAGGTCATAATAAGATCGGGTTATTACCGACATTAGAGCACCGGTACCAACTAAAACCACAAGGCTGAAGGGCTCAGATTCGCCCCTTCATAATATACAATAAATACATAAATATATAACGAAATTCTTTTAATGTGTACTATCCAAGATTTCGTCTTCCTTGAAGATAATGGTGTACGGGTGTACTCTGACAAGATTTGTCTTGCTCATTCGAAGGTAGGAATAATTGAAAAATTATGTTGGTTTTCTTGTTTTATTACCTTGCCAATGGATTGGCGTGAATAGTTACACTATTTATCTTTTTCTCGACAACTGGTCTGTATGTCTTGGGATTGACCATCAGCTTTTCAAGTTCATCCAGGGAATCGAACCCGTCAATTACTCTGAAAAAATAAATAAAATTAAAACTTATTTAAAAAGCAATCCAGATTCAAGACACTAACCGTCCGAATAGTGTGTATTTCAGATCCAAAGCTGGTTGCGCTGCATAGGTGATGAAAAATTGGCTTGCATTAGTGTTAGGGCCGTTGTTAGCCATGGACACCATGCCCCGTTCATTGTGTTTCAAATTTTCCTTGAACTCGTCTTCATACTTGCCACCCCAAATCGATTGACCACCTTTTCCGGTTCCGCTTGGGTCGCCCGTTTGCACTATAAAGCCTTTAATGTTACGGTGAAATATGGATCCGTTGTAATAGTCACTAGCGCAGAGGGCCAAAAAGTTTTCGCAACTTTTGGGACAACTTTCACAAAAGAGTTCAAGCTTGATGTCACCAACGTCGGTGTGCAGCGTAACGGACTTGAAATGAAAAGTAATGAGTTCTTTATAATCTATGCATAGGAATATAATACACGAATAAAATTATCACATTTAGCTTGTTTATCCTACCATAATAAAGGAATCAGCACTTCAAAATAGATGTATAAGCTCAACAACCTCAACAGAGGGTCGGTATATAACCGGTGGTCTTTCCTGATTTGTATCCAAACAAACATTTTCTTGTTCTTCTTGTTTGATGTGAGCTTGACAGTTTTAAAAGGCAATACACGGTAATCTCAATTTACGCTATCATAACAATAAAGTGTACATTTTCCAAATAACAAACGTTTTGAATAATGGGTATTTCATACTAATTTCCCAAACATTTTGAAAAATGGGTTAAAAATACCCGAAAGCCTAACGTAGGCTCTTAACCCAATAATGAGTAAAATCGTTTGACTCGTTTGAGGAGTTAACCCAGTTACCCATTTATGTTCGAAATGCACTGTAACCGGCCAGTACCCATTAATGGGTAAAAATGTACCCATTTTTTGATAGTATATGAAGCTGACAAAAAAATGGGTACTTTTAAAATCAAAATAATGCATACTAAAGACCCATTTTTTATCTTCAATGAGAGACCAAAAGATGGGTATTTTTCTACCCATTAAAGGGAAAAAAATATCTTAGCAATTGCCGGACTCCCTCTGTGCAGTTTAAAATGCGCTGTTCTAAAACTAAAAAATAAACCTTCGCGGAATCCAGTCCACGAAAACGAAAAGAATATGGATGAACTGAAGGTTAAATTGGATAGTGAAAGCTTCCAGAAACTGAGAGGTACGTTATTATTTTATTATAATAATTTAAAATGCTTCGATTTCATCATAAGAATTGTACTTCCGAGTACGCGTCCCTTCCGGAGCGTAAAAGCCAAGCTTTCATCAAAATTACGTCAAAATTAAATCTTATCAAACATATTCCACGGAATCCTTCAGGAATTGTTTGGGCGATGTAGGAATCTCTCTGGATGATCACGATGTGATGATCGCTTCAATGGACCACCACGTCATCGGAATATTTGGCGACGTGAAAACCCCCGAACGAAACTTGACATACCTGAGAGGTAAAAGGCCTGTCAAGAGTTGTTGTTACGAATTAATGCAAATACAAATACAGTTATTTTTATTCTAATGCTATGTATACAATATCACAAGTAAAAAAATATCACGAAAAATGGGAATTCATTCCCATTTCGCAAATAACAAACATTCTGAAAAATGGGTATTTGATACTCATTTCCCTAATAACAAACGTTTTGAAAAATGGGTATTTCAAACCCATTTCTCAAATAACAAACATTTTGAAAAATGGGTAAAAAATACCCGATAGCCTGACGTACAGGCTCTTTACCCATTAATGGGTAAAAGTGTTTTACCCATTAAAGGAGTTAACCCACTTAAGTTTGAAATGGGTGATATTTTACCCATTAATGGGTACTGGCTGGTTACAGTGTGGGTGATGTTTTATGCCTGGGACAGACATTCAACGTACAGTGTTGTACGAACTGTCAAATACTTTAATCCAGTACTCAAAAACAGGTACTAGACTAAAGGAGTACAACCAACAATCAATATGCAACTAGCGATTTTAATTTGGTTCACTGTTGTAGAACCCCTTGGTCCGAATTACACCTTGAAACCAGCACCTCGCTATACATATTTGCGCCTTTGTTTTGATTTGCTGGGTTATTTTGACAGAATATTTGAGAGTGTGTTCATGTGAGTTCATTATTAGGGGCGCATTATTAAGCTTGGGACCGAGCTTGGGACCGAGGTCTAGTACTGACTAAGCCAAGAAAAAAATCGTTTTTGTATGGGACCTACTGGTCTTAGAGTTAGTCTATGGTACAACGCTATACGTTGTATGTCTGTACCAGGCAGTTTAGTATAGTTTAACATATATATACAGCGATTCCACGGGAAAAGAATAGAGTTGAAAAAAAAGTTGTCCGATTTTGCTCAAAATCGACATTTTTAGAATTTTTTTATTTAAAAAAATCATAACTTCAGAATAACTGGATCAATTTTTAATGTTTTTTTTAATAAATTTAAAGATTATTACTTCTTGTTTTTATTAAAAATATTGGTTAAAATAATTAATGTACTCAAATTTGCTAAAATGGTCAACGTATTTGTTTTTTATGATTTTCAAAATGTTGGACTACAACGACTATTTATTTTTATATTTTTTTTAAAAAATTCTGACATTTTTACATAACATATCAAAAAATTAGAAATGTTCATTGAGCCGTTTTTGAGTTAAATTTTTTGAAAATTTCAAGTTTTTTGCCTATACACACATGGAATGAGCATCATTTCCCATCACTTCAAAATAACTGCGGGAATCATTTCATTGAAGCTATCAAACTTATTCCTAATAAATTCATGATAACCATGTTTACAAATCTAGTTTTATTTGTGAAGTAATGTACTCATCATTAGTAGGGGAGGCTGGTTCAATTCTGACTCCAATAAATGTAAGAACTATAAATCAGCCTCAAATTGTTTAAAAGCAGAGACCAACATTGCTAGGGTTTACTCAGCCATGGTTTACGCTATAACTGGAGCCACAATGGTCCGTTACACCCCGTTCGCACTACAACCTATATTACTTGATATAGAGTATCTTGATATCAAATGCCATGTAAATTATTTCTAGTGAAAACTAGATGTATAGATGCTGATATCAAGATAGTCTATATCACGTAATATAAGTTGTAGTGTGAACGGGGTGTTAGCTTCCGAATTCAGCATGAGTGCTCATAAGGATGGCAGAGGCACTCATGCCGAATTTGAGTTGTAGCGTAAACCACGACTTAGTAAACTTAACTCATATTTTGAATTATTCCACGTTAGGGTCATTTTGAGTGAACCGAACCGAAACTAGAATACATTTTTTTAGCGTGTAGAACATTTTTTCTCAAATTTAGTCAATTTTGAAGTCCAAAAAACACAATTTCTCCGACCTACGTTGAAAATCTTTGTGTAATGAACACGGAGAAACCAAACTATCCAAAATGAAGTGTGATAGTACTCAAAACTAAGTACTCTGATAGGACTAGTATTTTGGATATAATTTTGTTCTCACCGGTAGGTAGCTTTAACTCAATCTTAAAGTTAAATTGAAAAAGTCAATTTTACGCAAAGCAAGGTATTTTAAGAGTAGTATGTTTTCAGTATACTTGCTAGGCGCCTTCTATGAAACAATCCAAATCGGACTGTTGGGCTGCCACTTTGCTTTGGCTGAACATTTTTGATCGCCATTTAATGAACAATGGTGCTGTGAGGCGGAAGCAAATACGTTTTTCAGTTTTTACGCGTTTATGGATATGGATATGGATCAAATTTTACGCGTTTATGGATATGGATATGGATCAATTGAGTAAAATTCTGGATTTGGAAACCCCGTTACAAACAATTTACCTGTAAGTGTAATTATTTCACTTATTCGATGGCTTTTTTTAATTCTAGTGGCTTTGGAGGGATGGAGAACTTTATTAGTGAAAACCCAGTATTTCAGCAAAGTTCATGGAGATGATCACGGAACATCAATATGATGAGTCACTTCCTGAAAAGAAGGTCCAGAAGTTTCTTTCGCTTCTATATGTTTCAATATGAACTTTTAGTGAATTTGATCAAATTGCCAATGGAATGTTTCAATGTACCCGAGAATGTACCAATAAATAAAATACATTTTGTTTGATTTGCATTTTTAGATTTCGTTTATTGAATTTAGCTAAGAGCTAATTCACTAAATCAAATTCTCAAATAATATTTTCCAAAAAAAAACTCAATTCTGGATTATTTTTACTGTAGATTCACTGTTACACAAACAGTTCATTTCACTCAGTACTCAGTCTTTTCGAAATACTCAAAATTGGATACTTTGCAAATAACTTAATTATGACTGGTTTTACTTTGCTGTCAAGTTGAGTGAAAATCACTTAATTTTGGATAGTTTGGTTTCTCTGTGAAAGCTTTCCATTGGTATTATTAAAAATTTTGGCAACCAGCGCTGTCTGGAGAGAATCTTGGGAGGTCGGAATTGGCCACAGGGTCGAGATTGAACCAGGCTCCGCTGTATTGAGGAATTGGAGCTCAAATCTCAATACTTTAGACTACAAGCAAGGGTTTTCTCAGATTACCTTCAATTAAAACTCAGCATTTAATTTGATTATTTAATTATTTTTATTTTTCATAATTAATCAAAAAAAATATTACATAGCAAAATTCTTACAATTTATCGCACTTTTCTTCATCTGAAAACGAAAACCGTTTCACGATAATGTAATTTTCATTTTGTGGCTTCAAGTAATGAAACGATTGTGTCCCAGAGATTTGTTTTACACGAGTATAACGGTTCTTTATTTCCTTTTCCATTGCATTGTAATCTTATTCCGAGAAAAACAAGTAATATATTTTGGAATCTACTTTAGAAACAGCCCAAGAGTAAAGTTCGTATGCAGTTGTAATATGATGGCCTTGTAAACTTGCTTTTGAAGCGTTTCGCTTTAGAACGCCTCTTAAAGCGTCACAAGGCCCTTTTCTATGGCAAGTGGCAAAAAAAGTTCCACTCTGCATTAAGACCGAAGTCCTTGTACATGTGGCACAAATTGAAAGCAGTCATCTTATTTCTGTATTGACTGCCTTTATTAGAAAAAAAAAAATGGATATTTTTCAGGTGAGGTAGCTTTTTTTTAATGAAATTCACACAATTTGTTACAAACAGCCGAACGGCAACTTGGTTATGTTTAGTAAATTCTGCGATTGCTATGAAGCTTGTAAACTTTAAATTTTGTGCTTCATCCTTATAATATATGGCAAAAGGATGGATTGTGCATTGAGCGTTTGCCCAATGAAAACCTTGCATAGCATCCAGAATAACCAAAGAGTAATTTTCAGAGAAGTCAGCAATTATAATGCAGTCCGTTGCTTCCAAATTAATTTTAAGTTGTTTTGAGTAGTTACCTTGTTGTTCTGCAATAACATTATGCGGAGATAATTCGCTTAATTTTTCTAAAAATGTTTCCACAATCTCTCCCAAATTTAGATGACAACAATCTGTTTGCTTCTGTTGTTTAAATTCTAAAGGGTCACCCACAATTGATACCTTGCGGATGCGTTGACGTAAATTTGACAGAAAACCTATGGGAAAACTGTCAAATTCCAGAAAACGCATCCACAACATATCAATTGTTGGCCAGCCATAAGGAATCGATGATTTCAAGAAAATTCATCAGGTCATTCTCCAGTGTCTGCGTACCCGGGCAATGATCACAGGTTTTCAACCAACATTTCTCTGTAGGATTTTCACAGAGTAATTTAAAAAACAAGTCATGATACGTTTTAAAATGGTTAGGAATAAGTTTCTTAACCTTTTAAACATTAATTTAACATTCTGATGATAAATACATACGCAGACAGTATGCGTTGCACTTGAACCAGCCAGAATACAATTTTTTGGGCGGCTACTGGAAAACATTGAAAATCCAATTTAAAAAGTAGGATATTGCTCTTTGAAAATTAAACACGGTTCAGAAACGGTGAGTTCTTGATTTTCACATTCTAGATTAACTGCACTTGGAGTTGCTGGCTCGTTTTCTTTCTTGATAAAGCGATAAAGTCTGCAATAGCAGGTATTACAAAAGTAGAAATAGCTTTTATCCGACTTTGTTCTCCTTTCCACTGCATAACCATATAGTTTAGGAGTAGGTTTCCTGTAACTATTAATCTAAACATGGTAATTTGAGCAGTCGTGCTTCATTGTATTAAACGTTTCTTTAGTAAGGTTTCAGTTCGGTTCACTCAATGTGGATTAATTCAAAATATGAGTTAAGTTTTGTAACCGCTCGTTTACCAAACCCAAAAAACTGTCGCAAACCAATGGTTTTTGCGCCACTCTCGAATACGAGAGACCACTGCTCGTGTCTAATTGTATTGCACGACAAAGCTGTTTAAAGCATGAGCACAATTCCCTAGGGTATAATGAACGGCTACTCGGTATCGTATCAAACGCGACGTGATGGCCACAATTTAAATGAACTGACGAAAGTGAAACGCAAGCAAGATGAACGTAGAACGTAACGTAGTAATCTGAGAGTAGAAATCACTCGGGCGGACTACATAACCACAGTGCTCAGTATATGTGAAATCATGAGACTAAGGCATAAGTTCATTTAGAATTCATTTTAATATGTCAATTCATCTTTTCTAGCATCGTTATGTGTGTATGTGTGTATGTTGTGAGTGTTGTTCATGGCCATGAAAGTGACATACCTGCGCAGGGTTTTACTTATGTTGCACCGGCAACCAGTTCGTCGACCGAGGGACGCACGAAAGGTGTGCGATGTTCTGGTTGTCTCGCGACGGTACTGCAACAGTGGTCGTCACCAACGACAGTAGTTGCTGG
Source organism: Aedes japonicus (assembly GCA_034211315.2). Lineage (NCBI taxonomy): Eukaryota > Metazoa > Arthropoda > Insecta > Diptera > Culicidae > Aedes > Aedes japonicus. Next base: position 13,893 of record JASCZW010006145.1, on the reverse strand, counting down.
TTTTTCGCTACGGCCGAACTAGAGATGCGGGGAGGCGTCGGCAGACCGGTACTCTACCAGATCGAACGCGAACGAACGCAGGCAGGCCAGTACTTCTTCTCGACCCCGTTTGACTACCAGTAACTGGCGGGCCTCGACAAGCGACGTACTCCGGATATGCACCAGAGCCTAATTCTGTCGGAAAATGTGCCGACGGGCTTTAGCCCGTATAGAAAAAGCGCCCGTTGGACGCTGAAGTCCAACGATACATAATATAAGAATTATGCACATAAAATGAATTCTATTTAAACATTACCTTTTTTTTTAAACTATATTCAAAATCACAAAGGCCGAGTCTTCGCTTTCCGTGATTCTATCCACCAAGAACTATTATTTAAAATAAAATGACAAAAGGGTATTGAAGTAAGTATTGTTTCACTTTAGTATTCTTTATGAAAACTATTCACTGCACTCAAGAATTCAACAATACTTCACCAAAGCGCACCTCAATAATTTAAGGAATTTGCACTATCACGAAAACTAACTTCAACCTAGCCGACTTGGAACAGAAATGATCGATGAGATTGAACTTATGATATATCGAACCCTCTAAATCTTGAACTAACTGAACTTTACTCATACTAATTAAATTATACATAATTATATATAATATTATATACAGTTGACTTAATTTTTTAGGCCATCTACATTTCATCTTTAATATCATTTTTAAGTGAAGCTTTTATCCGAAATTATAGGAACTTTTTATAGCAACCATATGTTTTCAATTTTTAGTCTTGAAGGTAAACAGTTCTTGAAATAATCAAAACCTGTAGCTCCAAAACACAGGCCAAAAAACTAAGCACGTTACAGTTTGCTCAGTCGTGGTTTACGCTACAACTCAAATTCGGCATGAGTGTTCCTGCAATCCTTATAAGCACTCATGCTGAATTTGGACACTAACGGACCATTGTGGTTCCAGTTATAGCGTAAACCATGGCTGAGTAAACCCTAGCAATTGTTGGTCTCTGCTTTTAAACAATTTGAGGCTGATTTATAGTTCTTACATTTAATGGGGTCAGAATTGGACCAGCCTCCCCTACTTATGATGGGTACTTTGAAGGGTGTCCACGATGAAATTGCCACACACAAAATTGATTCGCAAAATTCGAGTTTTCATTCGATTGCCATCAAATTTTCAGGGATTGAGAAATAACTATTAAACTTCATTTTACCATTTTACTCGTATTTTATTTACAGTCCATACGCAAATGCCCGCACCTTGGCCTTAACCCCGGCCATAAGATTCTGCACAACCTGCGAATCAACCGTTTTTTGCATGTAAACCCATACTTTCTTCAGTTCCTCGACTGTCTTCACTACCTTAGGTCGTTTAAGAAGGTGCTACTTCATAATCGCCCAGTACTTCTTGATGGGGCGGAGCTCCAGAGTGTTGGGAGGGTTGAACATTTTCGGCACGAAATTGACCTTATTGTCCGCATACCACTTCAGCACGTCCTTGGAGTAGTGGCATGAGGCCAAATCCGGCCAGAAGATTGTTGGGACGTTGTGGGCCTTCAGGAGAGGAAGCAGCCGCTTCTGGAGGCACTCTTTTATGTACACCTGTCCGTTCATCGTGTCCTGGGTCACGAAGGGTGCACTCCGCTTCCGGCACGTGGAGATGGCTTGCCAAACCAGGAATTTCTTCGCAAATTTGGACATCTTCTGAGTGCGGACATGCTCCGGAACGCTGAACTTATCCTTGGCCGTGAAAAACAGGTTTCCGGGGATCTGTTTGAAGTCAGCCTTCACATATGTTTCGTCGTCCATGATGCAGCATTCAACTTTCGTCAGCATGTTGAGGTACAACTTCCTGGCACGGGTTTTGGCAGACTTGTTCTGCTTCTCGTCGCGATTAGGGGCATTTTGTACCTTGAACGTTCGAAGCCCAGCCTTAGTTTTGGCCTTCTGGACAAAACTTCGGCTTAGGTGCAGCTTCTTAGCCACATCCCGAACGGAGGCGTTCGGATTTCGGTTGAAGGTCCCAACTACGCGGTTGTGATTTTTGGTGTTGTACGGAATACTTTTTCCTTCACTTCTGGGCTTCCGATCGGTGGTCAACCGTTCCTCGAACCGCTTAATCACTCACGACACCGTGGAATTCGCGATTCCCAACGTTTTAGCGATGGAACGATGCGAGAGATCCTTGTTCTCGTGATGAATGCACAAGATTTTATCACGCACGAGCTGTTCTTTCGACTCCATTTCCGCGAGTTTTGATCACAGGACTTTAAAACTTGCAGGATATAAATAACTATGAACTAAATCCACATAAATTTTCATTAAATTCTACCCAACGGTTAAAAAGTTAGAGCAATTTCATAGTGTGGCAATTTCATCGTGGACACCCTTTACTTCACAAATAAAACTAGATTTGTAAACATGGTTATCATGAATTAGTTTCCACGCAACTAATGGGAGCCGTCACTTTAACTTTCGGAAAAATATTTCGCTCGATTATTCTGTAAGTAAAGGTGACATTTCTTTCCAATTTTGTCAAAATTCCGCTTGGTAATATTGAACAAAATTCCGTTACCTCTTAACTTTTTAGGCCGATACTGGCCTTTACGGAATCGAGCGGAATTTTATTCCGAAAGTAAAAGTGACAGCTCCCATTAGTTTGCGTGGAAACCTTACAAATTCCATTTTCATACTTCGTTCTTATTAAGTGGATACTGCTGCAGAATTTCTTTTCTATTCTTTACTTTTCCGTTTCAGTAAACGGAATTTCACATGGGTTTAGGATAGAAAAAGAAATTTCTTTCGAACACGATACCGACCTTAACAGTGAATACTCACCTGCCTTCCGGAAACTTCAGGAAACTTGTTCCGTATATATTGCTGAGATGGCATCAATCAATTTTGCTGTGGAGATAATTTCCGCCATGCCCATTGACCATTATTTCATATTCTCCGATAGTCTCAGTTCTGTTGAGGTCCTGCAGCCGATGAAAACAGTGAGGGACTCATCTTACTTTCTTTCAAAAATAAGGAAACAGATGTATGCGTTGGTCGAAAGATCATTTAAAATTACCTTTGTATGGGTCCCCTCACATTGCTCAATTCCAGGCAATGAGTAAAGGTGGGCGCACAAGAAGGTGAGATTTTTTAAAAAAGAATTTCACATGATGAATTTTTCCGATTAGTACGTCAAAGTTCTCTTCAAAGTTGGCTAAACGACTGGACAAGTCATTTTCTTGGACGGTGGTTACATTCTATTATTCCAATTGTATCGTCGAGATCGTGGTTTAAGTCGAGTCGAGGTTTATGTTTAATCGAAGGATGTAAGTCGCGGTTTCATCCGTGTGAGATCAAGACTTTTGTCCAATCACTACTCGCTAGACGCACATCTCTACAGAATTAACCTCGTTGATAGCAATTTAGCGAACGTCCATTAATTACGTCACACAAAAAGTGACTTTTTATACCCCCCTCCCCCTTGTCAGGTTTTTTGTATGGACCTTCAAATTTTTTTGTAAGGATCGTCACGTTTTTCCAAACCCTCCCTCCCCCTTACAACGTGACATAATTAATGGACCTTCCCTTATGAAGCTGCGGAACCGGTTATGATGACATCACTCACGCAGTTTGGCATTGCCCGGATAATGATGCCTCCAGACCACGAATACTGTATACCCTAGTGGTCCAAGGTAGACAACCCTTCCGCGAGGTAAGAGATGTTTTGGGAATGCGTGATCTTCCCTACATGCAAGGATTTACGAATTCCTTTGTTTTTCTGATCTACACTGAGTAGCAAAAAAAAAGCCGAGCAAAATTTTGCTTCCAAATAACGCGTTGTTCAACCTTCTGTAACTTTGTCAATTATCAATATATTTGGCTGAAATTTTGACAACACTATAATCAATGTTTTGTCCTTATGTGACCAAAATTTATAATATATATGTTTTGTGTGACCAAAATTTTTATATATATGCAAAAAGTCATTTTTGGACATACCAATTTCCAAAATGCGTATTTCTGTGAAATAGGTAGCATATTTAAAATTTCTCCATGGCTTGAAACAATACAGAGATTAATGTGGACAGAATTTGATCTGTTTTCATTAAGTGGTTTGGACTACAGCTGGCGTCAAAGTTGACGCTCCAACAAGAGTATTTCCTGTTTCCCCGATATTGACCATGCTGGAAATATCGGTATAAAAATAAGGTTATAATTTTGTCCAAATCAGATTGTGTTCTTTGTTTCGTCACATTTCTTTAATTTACGCATGATAATTGCCTGAAAGTTTTCAATGGGACGGAAATTCTTGAGTGTTAGTAATAGTTCTCTCAACGTCTTTCGCGTTCCATCTTCTTTACTTTTGAAAATGTGTACATGTGAATAATTTAAATATTGATGAAAATGTTACCACTGAATTAACAATCCTTCCTGTCAAAACGATGTCATTAGTTTTTCGCTATGACAATTAGAGGCGCAACAGTAATTGAAAAGAAGCGCCCAAATACTAACTCGATAAATTTACAGAAGATGGATTTTTCTGATCTTTTCAGGCGGATTAATATACGATAATTTGTGTACATTCTTTCTGAATAAAACAGGCTTGGTTTTGATTTTCTTGTTTAGAATCAGTTTATTTATATTCTATATATGTTTTGTAATGAGAATGATATATAGGTATATATATAAAATCAAATCTATATATAATAGTTAACAAAAAGTTTCCTTATTCTTAATCCTTTTTTTTATTTCCTTTCAGTTTTTTTATTAAAAATGAGACAGCAAACGCAACATACTACGCAAGACAATCTCATTTATCAACAATCAATATTTAAGTATATAACTCTGTTTTTTTCTTTTCTTGTCGGTTTTTGCCTTGTTAATGCCTACCTTAAAATTTATACATACACTCGAATTTATGCTAATAGTTCTTGTTTTACTGCACTGTTTTTGTTGTTGTTGTTGTTGTTGCATCTCACTATAAAATTATAAATACAAACGCTTACTAAGTTTGATGCTCACCTTGAAATGAAATGATCTCACGGAAAAAATCAAACTAAGTGCCACATAATGTTCTCTTAAATCGTTTTGTTGTTGTCTTTAACTTTAATTTATACATAAAACCAAATAGATGATTATAGTTTTTTTAATTTTTTTGTTGTTTTCTTTCTTGTAGTTAAGTGGGTGCCTTTTGTTTACTGCGGATTAAACAGTTTGCCGTTTACTTTTTTTAACCTCTACAATTTATGTAAAGTTGATTTAATAGCTACTTTTTGTTATCAATTATATTACTTATTGCTTTGTTTTTAAAAATGTAAGTGAGCGTTTGCAGGTGGAAATTTGTTTTATTACTCGCCAATTTCTAAATGTTTTTTTGGCTATGTCGAATAAGTGATAAGCAAATGAAGCTTGTTTTGTTAACTGCATCGGTGTGTTTAATAGGTGTTTTTTGCCTTAATTAATCTTCAATTTTGCAAAAATGTTTTCCTTACATTCGTGGAGTGCTCAAACGTAAATGGTTCATTGTAACCTCTCAATCGCTCACTTGTTGAATATTTAACATGGGTAGGTTGCATCTTGCGCATGAAGGTAGTTACGAAAAAACATTACTACATTCAACAGTTTTCGGTGAACCCGTCATATATGATCTTTAAATGCTGCCCTACTGATGTTGTTTTCCTTTCTAGTGTGTTGGTTTGATTTATTGTTTATGTTATCGGTCTGAAACAATTTTATCTAGCGCTTTGTTATGCATACCATTATCTTACTTGTCATACAATAACAATAAGATTTGCGTCGTTCGGTTTGTGGAGAAAATGCTTGTATTTTAAACTCGATTATTCGTTTCCTCAAGTACTTGTGTTGCTGCTTCTTTTGTCTTTAGCCTATTCTTTTACGCATGTTTCGCTAATGTTGTTAAGTATATGCAATTCTTATAAATTACAACTACTTTTTTTTTGTTTTCATTAATTCATTAATGTTGTATTAGTTTAAAACTTTACATGCGTGTATGTGATTTGTGTTGCGGGCTTTTCACAATGCAACTTAGCTATTATTTTAGTAATATTCTTTCTGGTAAATTTATAAACATTTTCTTCCTTGTTATCTACATGTTTTGTTTATTTCTTGAATAGTTTTTTTTCTTACTTTTGCAATGATTTCTTTCAATCCATTTGACTTATACTGTTTTGTTTACTTGAATAATTCGTCATAAACTGGAAGTCTAAAAGCGTTTGTTTTTCTGTTTCAGTTTTTAAATTTAATCTTTTACCCACTATAAATAACAATATATTTGGTTTATACTTTCCCATAAAAATTATTTTTTTCCGTTTTTCATATAATTGTATTTTTTTTCTTCAACATATCCACTGTGTTCAGTTTTTTTTCCACTTGTCAATATATAAATAAAAAACGTGTATAACAATTAACGTTTAATACATGTTTCATGGTTAAAACTGTGGTTTTTTTTTTTCGTTGGAACGAAAAAGCCCTTGCATGGTATTCAGTTATTCCTTAAAAATATGAGATAAACTATTGTTGCGGAAAAACGGTCTTTTCTGCATTTAATTGTTCCGTCCAAAGAAGTTCATTATGCATCTGACTTCGCAAAAGAAAAACGCTGACCACACGGGCTTGTGTATGTTTTTTATGTTTATCTCGATGGCTGTGTGTGTGTGTGTGTGTGTGTGTGTGTGTGTGTGTGTGTGTGTGTGTGTGTTTCTGGCACACTGACCGAGCTCTCATTTCTGTTCTGATCCAATTTCATAAAGTGTTAATGTTTGGACTGTTTTTTTTATTTTCCTCATTGTTTTATCCAAGGTTGCGGCTTATCATTTTTGACTTATCCATATTGATTTGCCGATAGCTCTTCTCAGAAGCTCAACTTCAAAATATGATGTATGATGAATTGGTGCTTGAGTAGACCTACAACTTTGTCTTACAGTACATAGCTCTAACTCCACAAGTTCATCATACATCATATTTTGAAATCGACCCTCTGAAAGGAGATATTGGCAAATGAATATGCCTGAGTCAAAAATGATAAGCCGCAACCCTGGTTTTATCGAGTTCAATGCCGGTTTTGAGTTTTTGTATGCAAACCAGTTATAAGGTTAAGTTGTTTTTGATGTATTTCCAACCATGCCGCTGAGAGACGAACTAGCCCAGGAGGCTAAAAGTCTCTCTAATAAAGAAAAAAAAAAAAAAATCCGTGCCGCTTTTTTGCCTGCTGAGAAAATTTGCTTGAAAAGATGTTTTCGATATGACCCTCTAAAGCTTTAAATGACAAGAGAGAAGAAGAAGGATACCATCAATATAGGGTACAGTATTCTGAATACATTGGTGAAGCAGAATTTGATACCTTTAAACGTATAGTTTGCTCTTTTTGAAGAAACGACAAAGTACTTCTCAGATTATCTTCCGCATATCGCTGGTAGAAAGCAGTTTTGCGGGATGTTATCAAGCCGATTTTGTGGACGGGCAATCGACAACTGATCAGATCTCTACGTTGCGGTAGATCCTACGAAAGTATCGTGAACATGAAGTTCCCACGCACCACCTATCCATCGATTTCAAGGCCACATACGATACTGTTGATCGTGTAGACCTATGAAAGATTATGGACGAAAACTGTTGTCACGGAATACTGACTAGACTGATCAAGGCAACGATGGATGGTACACAGTACTGAGTGAAGATATCGAGTGCGTTATCGGACCCGTTTAAAACACGCAAAGGACTTCAGCAAGGAGATGGTCTTTCTTGCCTCATGTTCAACATTGCGCTAGATGGTGTGTGAAACGTACCGGTTTTTACATGCCGGGCAAGATTTTAACAAATCCAGTCAATTCATTTGTTTCGTTCAAAACCGGAAAATTGTCGAAAGAACTTTGCAGGATAGCTGTACTGAGCAGTACACCAGGCTGAAACGTGAAACAGAAAAGGTTGGATTAAGGGTGAACAGATCGAAGGCTAGTGTCTGCTGGCAGGGGGATAGAGCTCACACAGGCAGAAGTGTGGTTATCGACGGAGATGCATTCGAGATGGTAGATGAGTTGGTATACCTCGGATCATAGGTGACGTTGGATAACAACTGCAGCAGAGAATTTCGGAGATGCATTATTGTAGCCGGACTCCACAAGATCCTGAGGTCTGCCAAACTTCATCCCTGTACTAATTGTACCATGTACCATGCTGATAAGACTAGTAGTTCTTACGGGAACGAAACGTGTGCAAAGTTCGAGAAGGACCTGCAATTCAGTTTTCGAACGACGTGTGTTTAGGGCCATCTTTGGTGGTGACGTAAAAACGGCGTATGGAGGAGAAGAAGAAATCTCGAGCGGGCGCAACTCTATGGCAAACTCAGCATCAAGAAAGTCACTAAAGCTGGAAGGTACAATGGACGGAACACGTTGTAAGGATGCCAGACAACAATCCCGCAAAAATTATGTGCATCTCGAATTCAGGGAGCGCAGTGAACTAGGTGTTTGGATCTAGTGCGGCAAGATCTAAGAAGTGTAGGGCGCTTGAGAAGCTGAAAAAAGCAGCTCTAAACCGATTTTCTTGGCGAAAAATTGTAGTGCAGGTGTGGTGATCAGCCATAGTAAAGTAAGCAGAATTAGACCTATGTTTTTCGTTTCCATTGTGCTTCCGACAATGACGGTTGATTATTCTTCGATACGAATCAAGCGGTAGCCTGCTTTTCGATGACTGTTATTGTATAGATGCTTTTGTTCATTGTCCGCAGGTCGGCCGCCATAGCCGCTGGCTTACGAGCGATATGCATGAAATAAAAGTAGTGGACGCAAGCAGCAGAAAAATGAAAACAAAGCAGCAGCGGCAGTACAGACGGTGGTAAAGTGGCGGAAGCTATATCCTTGGATAGCAATGCTCATGCTCATGTCCGCATGAAGAAATGGACTTGACGACCCCCATGACTGAGAAAAGATAGTAGAACAGAACCATTCCGGTTTCAGGATGATCCGATTTATCTAAAAGCAAAAGAATTTCAGAAGTAGCAAGATAAGCGTAGAAACAGAAGCTGTTACATGAGAGAAGACGTAAACCACTTTGCAAAAGGACCTAAGTAGCAATGAAGGCTCTCTTCTCATTCGTTAATTACGGCTTTTTTTGAAACATTCCAATAACTGCTTTCAATAGATGGAAAGATGGTACTATACACAAAGTATGAAGGAGAATGGAAAACTAAGTTACTATTGATAGCAAAGTAAACAGATAATTCTAAGGACCTTTGAAAGCGAAAAATTTCCCATCCAAATACCAGATATCAGCAAACGTCCACTGGACTATCCAATCCTCCCACTAATCAATAGTAAGGCCAGAGCTGCACTTCAACACAGCCTGGCAGTCTGTTGAGAGTCCGTAGCTCGCTTTCCACTTGGCCGATTCACTTTGTTCGCTGTGCGCCTTTTCCTCTTTTTCAGTCGCTCGAGATCCTTACGGCGCACTCAGCCCATTGTAGTCGACCGAATTTTCGTGGTGTGGATGATGTGGAGGTTCTCCCAGCTACTCATGCAATTCGTGGTTCATTTGCCTTCTCCACGTTCCGACTGTCATCTGCATTCCACTATAATGTCATCGGCAAAGCCAAAAACATGGACGGACTCCTGGAAATTTCACTTGTGTCTATCTTCACTCTCAGATTAAGCAATGCAATACCCACCACTTTACCGAAAGTCCCATAAAAATTCAAAAGAACTCGAGAGTGTCGTTACGATGACCAATAGCATCAATTTATCTGGAAATCTATATTCGTCCAAATTTTGGGAAAATACATTTCTTGATGTAGAAGACTTATTCATTGTTCTAAACATAAAACACATTGTCAGAACACATTTGTGCAACTGAATTATTATCAAAAGATATACTCCATGAAGTACATACATTGAAGCAGATATGATTTTGGGAATGCTTGAGATTTATTGCTTCTATTGTATGTAAATATACTTGAAAATTATCAACCCGAAACATTCCTCTACAAAATAAGAGTGAACTAACCAAAATAAAACTTTTTTCATTTATCCCGACACTTTGTGGTGGGAAGCCAGAATGTGACGATTTGTGTGCCATTCGAATGAAATTTTATGCCTGGGCCAGGCATACAGGACTCGCATCTGTTTAACTTAGTTGAAAATTACCATATGTCTGCAGTTTAAAATTTATCATAATTGCAATGTCTTCACATTCAAATACCAGTGTTTTTCATCATGACTTCAACGTGCAAATCAGCCTGAAAAACGTATTGAAATAATCAATAGAAACATAAACTAAGGTTCCCATTATGCGTATAGAACCATTTTATCATTTCAGTCAAATTTACCATAGCCGCTTCGGGATCTCTAGAAACTGTGGCCGCCTATTTGAATATGGAAAGCCTTCCGCTGCACGTTTTGCCGAACTTCAAAGCTCTCGTCTACGCCTCCTATGCTTGTGTCCTATGTGTAAGTTTGTCCCAGTGTGTTCAGTTCGCTTTAGTTTCTCTCGGTTTGTTTTTGTTTTCGTGTTGGTTTGTTTTGCTAGACACGGCATGTTTTTGTGTTTTTGTTTAGTTTTATTTGCAAGTGTTTTTCGTCTTGTTAAGCATATTTAGAACCATTACACCGCGGGTTTGTGTTTAATTATTTCTTATTTTTGTATGCTTCTTTGTGCTTCTAATTTTTTATTTTCGTTCTTTTTGTTTTATGTATGAATGCGATTATTTGTTTATTTCCCATTGGTTGCTTATCTGTCACGGCACTCCTGAATTTTGTTCAACCTGCTGTGTTGATGCTATTTCGATTCTTATTTTTTTGTGAGTTGTTTATGCATTTTAAATTTGCATTTTTGAGTAAAGGTAGGTTTTCTGTTTATACTGATCAATATCAAGAAAATAACAGTACGACAATGATTAGAATTGTTTTAAAAGATACAAGAAAGGGAATGCAATCCAAGTTATTTGATTTCATCCGAAAGAACAATCAGGATTCGTTAGTGGTTGGCAAATGCTCACCTTAACTTCCAGAGCGATAACAAGTTTTTAGGCAATAGTTCGAAGTCTCAGTGATCAAACGATGCATCTTTGTGTGATATTTGGAATGGATTACTAAAGAAGTTCAGTGTATTGTTTGTCTATTTCTCTCAATTGTAATTTATAGCTCTCGTGTTTGTGGTTACCTGCTCAATCTTCTTTAAACAACTTCATGAAATGGACGGGAGAAATCGGCTTTCTCATTTCAAATGTTTTGTTCACAGGCTCGCTCTAAGTCTTGAATATTGTATTATTTGTTCATTTGTCATTTTCTCTTGCTTTGATACCGAGTGGAAATATTAATATATACATTTTGTTACTCTTTCTCTACAATGAAGCAGTGTTTGAATTTTATTTTCGTCTGAATGTCACGTAATACCATCGATTTCATTTCGTCTCATGGGTTTTGCTTTTAGCGATGTCATTATAACTATATATTTGTCTGCTTCGTCAAAGAAGAAACGAAGTCATCAAACATGAAGAACTCAACAATTTGTTTTTGTCAGCTGGCTGGTGCATAAGTTTAGATAGGCTAATAGTTGCACACCTAATATTGTTCGAGAAATAACGACGAATAAAAAACGAAGAGAAGATATGTACCTTTGTTTTTTTTTTGTATTTGGTTCGAAACAGGGTAAAAGTTCAACAATTGACACACTCGTAAAAACGATGAAAAGTTTTGCTAGGGAGTTTTAACTTTAATTATTTCATTTCTATAGATGCTCCACTTGTGTTATCCTTCATGAAACTTATTCTCATAGTTTCGACAGCAGTGTTGTCTAGCTTCCGTCTGCGATTTCTTTGAATGTTTTGCGCGTTTTCATCCGTATTAGTGTTAGTGGTCGTTCCTTCAGCTATGATTTATTCTATGTCTTTTAATATTTATCCGCTATTGGTTTTCGCCTCATTATTCGCAATAAAAATAAAAATAAGAAAAACTTTCAAAAATTTGTTAACGTTTCATTTTATTATCATTGATTTTTCCTCTTTATATATTCATTTAGTGTTTCTTTTATGCTCTTTTTGTGAAGTCGATTAAAGTAGGATTTAGTTATGTTTGTTTTGGTGATGTACATATGTAGGATATGCTGGTTAAAAAGTGTCTCGGATCAAGTGTTCACTGTTCTGAGATGATGATGTTTATTGTTGTTTTGCTATGTTGAACTGATACGAATCAAACATAAACCAAAAGCTATCGATGGGACGCCAAAAAGGAGCGAAGTTTTCACATTGATTTTGCTGAGAAATTTGAAATTTGATACAGGCTGACGGGAATTTTCTTTCTATGTTTAGCATTTCTCCTCTCATTATCATTATGTTTAGCAATGTCTGAAACTTTAACGTATTCTAGTATTAAAGTTAAAGCTGCTAGAATAAAAATGGCTGCTTTCATGGCTGGTTTGCAACGCAAAGTCGCATTTTCAGGCTCAACTCTAATATAGTATAAAGATTTCAAATGCCAAACTTTAATAGAGTTCTTGCTTCATTGCAGCGTACATGTCTTAGAGGTGTAGCATGTGATATCCTTGTAGCATCTTAATTTTCAGTCGTCAGTATTTTACGACATCATGTATGTCAATGTTTTTTACACGTCGGTGTTGTTCGGGTGTTTCCCTGGTTTTCTTGGACATTTAAAAAATAAAGGGAGGGAGGAACAAACTATCAATCAACTCTGTAACTATGTTCAAGGTAGGGCATTATGTTAACTCACCTCGAATTTTCGTTACTCGAAACTCAACTTCAACAGCAAGTAAGGCTTCGTTTGAACTTCAAAGCCTGAGAGTCTAACTAAAGTGTTTCTTTCAACAAGTGTAAATTTTCTAGACTGTTCATACTTACACTAAGACATAAGATTTCAATCTTCATATTTTAGACGAATGACCGAAAGACGAACGGTGAAAGATACTGTGTATCATTGTTTATATTTCAATCTATAACTCTGTGAGTCCGAAGTATCGGTGCATTTAATTTTCATGAAAATGCGAAGCATTTCCCCGGAAAAGCGCACACAGGTCGTGTACAAATAGAACACTTTTCCCAACGTTTCGCTGAGTAATTTGGTGAAAATGGAAGGTGTGAGCATCGGGGAATTTCGTAATTTGATTCGGCAGTATGGTGAGGAGTCTGAAAAATCTGAACGTAAACCAGGCCCTGTGGGTCAAAACCTGGACTTCCGTTCGAGATATGGACTAAGGACTTTCAAGAAGCAGAAGAAGCCAAAACAATCAGCATCTATCAAACCAAGGGCCCGAAAATTATACGATAAACTGCTGTGTGAAATTCGTCATTATGGATGATAAATCCTAATTTGATTATAAGATGCTTACGGGTAACCAGTTGTAAACGGTCCATGCTGGTCAAACTATAGACGATGCCGAATGTTTACGTTCGGGATAGCCTGAGCGGTGCCTGCTCGCCATAATCCCAATCGCCATAAACACAATAAACCAGTACTGTTTTGGCCAGATTTGGTATCAGTGCATTACGCGAAGGACACGGTAGCCTGGTACAAAGCCAACGGAGTCGAATTCGTACCCAAGGAGATGAATCTTCCAAACAGTCCCCAGGCAAGATCAATTGAAACTTTTGGGGCCCTGACAAAGGCTTATTTGCGCAAACATGTTGAGGCAGCGGTTTCCATTTACACATTTGAAAGAAACTGAAAAAAGTAATAAAAATCATTGACAAACAGTCTGTACTGAAGATAATGAGTAGAGTTAGATCAAAAGTCCGCTGTTTACAAAGCAGACACCTCAGTTTTCACTGAAAAAATTGGCAAAAGGCTATGAACTGGCGGGCAATTCGCTCTTGTGGTAAATTTACGAAGCCGTACATAGTAAATGGTGCAATATTATCGTCATTCAATGCTT